>JANIWG010000005.1:0-200058 GCA_030705025.1 Myxozyma udenii
TTAAGTCGTCCTCTCTCACGGACCGCACTAACCCCTCAAAGCCCTGGCTGTCCATGTAAGCCTACATGACCCTCACATATGGTTACATGCGACCCCTGAACCCCTAAACCTAACACGATGGGAGCTCGACCCTTTGTCAGAACAGCAGTGCGGAGATGTCGGATCTCGAGTCTAGGCCGTCCCAAGCTGTGTTGTCCGCAGTGCCCATCTGGATCCCCCTCCCTCAGGCGAATATTCCTTCACGGAGTTTTGCGCGCGGTTTGAGATGCTGCTGCGCTTAGATCCAATCAGTCTAGGTCTTCACACGCTGCTCGCCGGTCGGACCGTGCGAGTGTGTTGGTCCAGAATTTCGCGCGCAGATGACGGCCTCAGAAGGCCTCGAGAGATCAATTGATCCCGCGAGATGGCTTCCCGCAGAGCTTTTTGAGCTCGTGCTGGCTGAAGTAACATTTCCAGGAGTTTTGGGACTTCGAAGTGTGAGCCATCTGTGGAAGACTGCGGTCGACGAGTTTGTGGAGCACAACCCCACGGCATACAGTCAACTCGACTTTCAGAACTACGATCTTGACCGCGTGACACCAAATCTGTTGCTGTCCTATATTCAAAAAGCACGAGGCGGAACGCGCTCTATATTGTTCCCATGTTTATCGACAAAAAATGTACACTACGGTACTTTACGTGCCATGATCTTGCTGCACGAGACCATTACGGATGGCAAATACACGCGTCTGCGGAAACAGTTGATGTCGTATCGTGCTGCAACAGAGAACGGACGAGCACAGTCTGAGGCGACACGAGAGGCTGTCATGGAAGGTCAGGCGTTGATCTATGCGGATGTCGAGCGGCTACAGCATCTGGAGGCACTGGCTATTGACAATCTGTATTTCGTGGTTCGACAGTGGCATGAGGACGGGATCAACCATTTAGGACCTAACAGCCTACTTTGTCGACTGAGAGTGTTGCATATCTCAGCACACGCTTTACCGATGCTTTTTGCATATATCCGCACCAATACGCGCGAGTCAATCTTTCCGCAGCTGCGCGTGTTAAAGTGCTCCTCAGACTACGCCGCTCGGCGGCGACTCAGCGTACCGCACTGGCTCGAAGGCGAGGATCTGGTTGAAGAAGGCCAGCTTGTTGCGTTTCCCGAACTAGTGGAGTTTCGAATTGGATCAGAACCGCGAGATGGAGAAGGCGAGCAGGAAATCGAGCAGGACTGCTTGGATGCAATTGCGATTGCGGGGTGGATGCCTAAGTTGCGGGTGCTGGAATGCAAGGGGGTGAACGTGCGGCCGCGGAGGCAGCCACGTCGGGAGTTTGTGCATCGCATAGATTTACGGCGAGCGCGACAGTTGCGCGAAGTTGATCTTTCGTACACACGAACGTGGATCATGCCGTTTGTTGGACCGGGGTGTCGGAAACTGGTGTTGCGGCATGCGGGACTTGGAGCTGTGGATGTGTCGGAGAGTATGCTTCGGGGTACGGACGAGACAAACCCGGACGGGAATGGGGACGCGCTTGCGCCGAATGAGGGAGGAGCTACTGGAAAAGCTCGAGGGGACGAGGAGGTACCGAGCGTGCGAGAGATGTATAGAGGTCTCGAGGAGCTCGATTTGACGAGTACAGGTGCCGTACTGACGAACGTACAGCTGGTTCGAATACTGGAGTTATGTGATGGACAGCGGCTGACGCGACTGCGCATCGGAGCGTGCCAGCGACTGGAGTTTGGAAGGCATTGGTCGGAACTGATGGAGCAGGTTGTGCAGGTGTGCCCACGGCTGCAGGAGCTGGACGTGAGCAAGAACAGCAGCGTGGGGGACGGCGACGTGGCAGCACTGGCAGAGCTCGGAGAGCTTATGAGCGTTGATTTGAGCGGCACGGCGGTGAGCGACCACGGGTTGCGTCTACTTGGAGCAATAGGTTCTCTACAGCGAGTGCGCGTGGCATCGTGTCCGGACGTGAGCGCTGCAGGCGTGGAACGCCTACGCCGACGACGGCGGTCGATCACTGTGGAGACGACGTAGAGGTCTGTCCGACTTGACGAACTTCGGAGGCGGAACAGGGAGATGTATGTGGGCCGTGTGGCATTGTTATCGATAACTGCGGTTTTGGGTCGAATTTAGGGGATGGTAATACAGCCGGGGTATCACATGTACGTGCTATTAACTATTAAAGTGGGCAGCTGTGATCGCCATGGCCGCCCTGTGCGACGCGCGAACCGCGGCGCCTGCGAGCTGATCGATTCTGAGACGGTTGATCGACGCTGCGCCACGCGCCCCTCGTGCGCGCTGACACTTTGGCAACCGGATCGGGCCTAGCGCGCGGCGGAAACACGATCTGCGCGGGACGCGGCGCAGGCCAGCTGCACGTGCGCTGCGCGATGACGCACGGCGCCGCGCCAAAACAAAACACGTCGGAGCATTATAATGGTGAAGAGCAGCCTCCGATCGTGTCTCGTCCGACCAGCTCTCGACCCTGGGTCTCGCTCCGCGCCACTACGCCGGACCGCTTCTGCCAACCTCCATCTTCACCGCCTATTTCTTCCTCCGGACTCTCCCCGTGTGCAACTTCCTCGCTGTTTCCCGCCTTTCGCCCGCAGCAATGACCTCTACCACCACCCACTACCACCTCGAGGGTCCCCGTCGCCCATCTATCGCATCCGTCCGCTCGGCCAGAAGAGCAAAGAGCCTCAGTCGTGCGCAATCGACCTCCGTTTCAGACAGACCCCTCAAGTACGCTACACCGCACCAGCTTCCGTCTTTTCCCTCCGTCGGTGTCGACCTCAACGTCTCCAGTACGTCCCGTCCCTTATCCATTCTTGACTCGCACGTTCGATCGTCCGAGCAGCACATCGTCGTGCATTGTCGGAGCGCCGATCACACGAATTCTGCATGTGATTGTAGCCACAGTTGCTAACATACTTCACCTTTCCCAGACTCTGCCGCAATGCTCGCCCGCACCGCTGCTGACAACGTCAAGGAGATGTGGAAGCCAGTTAAGGTCTCCCCTGACGCATCTGAGGCCGCTCTCTACGCATTGAACGAAGGTCCTCAATACGAGGAGTACTGGCGGCCAGATCCCTCCGATCGCAAAGAACTCGCCGCTTTCCTCAATCGCAGCTCCCGCTTCACCGAGCCCGTGAGCCCGTCTGCTCCCCCTGTCCATCATCCGTCTCGAGTCTCCACAATGGCAGCCAAGGCCATGTACTCCGACAGCCGCACTCCATCTCTATCTTCCGCAAATGAGACTCTCTCCAACGATCTTCACGCGGAGGCTGCCGGCGCTGCCGGTGCAGCGCTCGCCCGGTCAGGAACCATGTCTTCCGGTCCTCGACAATCCCGTCAAGCATACTCTCAGTCCATGGGCGTCCCGACTACTACCGTCGGCAACTTGTCCACTCTGGAGACTGCTGCTCGCCGCAATGCCTCCGACCGCATCTCAAAGATCGGCGTGCCTCACTCCACATACACAATGCCGCCGTCCTCGATCGCAGGCAACAAGAAACCGCGTGCGCAGTCTGTGACTGCGTTATCCGGTGCTGAATCTGCATCGCGCAAGATGCAGCTCGAGCATCAGGAGAAGCTTGAGAGAGAGCGGTTGTCAAAGGCAAACGAGAAATACGACGAAACCACGAAGTACGAGCTGCTCATCGGTGCCGCCATGAAGAGCGCCCACGATAAAGTCGGTCAGATTGACAAGCGTATTCGGGATACCACCGTGTGGGGCAACAAGGAGTTTGCTGCCGCCGCTCTCGCCAGCGCCGAGGCCAAGGTCAAGGGCCGTCATACGGCCAACTTTGGCAAGATCGATATGGGCGGAGGTCTCTTCATGACCCCTGAGGAAGTGGAAGCTATCGCTCAGCGTCATGTCCAGCCTGTTTTGGATGAGCTTTCAGAGCGTGCGATGGGGCAGCGCGAGAAGGATGAACTTGAACGCCAAGAGCGTGAGCGCATTCGTGCAGAGAAAGAGGAAGAGAAGCGCGTGCGCCGTGAAGAAAAGGCCGAAGAGAAGGCTCGTAAGGCTGAGGAGAAGCGTCAGCGCAAGGAGGCCAAGGCTGCCCAGAAGGCTGCTATCAAAGAGTCGAAGCGACAAGACAAGCTCCGTGCTCTTGAAGAGAAGAACGCTGCCGCTGCTGCTGCTGCACAGGAAACTTCATCTGTTTCTGCTTCTGCTTCCGCTGGATCTGCAGTTGCTGTCAACGAAACTGCTGCTGACGCAACTACGGAGTCGTCCGAGCGCGCTGAGGAGGCTGTCACTGAGGAAGCCACTGCATTGGCAGGTGCTGCTGGAGCTGTGGAGACCGCCGCGCCATCTGTCGCGGAGGGCACTGCTGAAGCACTTGCAGAGAAGCATGCGCCCGACACTTCTGCTGCCACCGATGCCGCCACTGACGCCGTCTCAGAAGCTGCCGTTTCGGCCACCAGTACCGATGTTGCTGCTGCCGCTGCAATCAGTGCTGAGGCCGATCTCCCGACTGAAGAGACTGTCCCGACCGAAGAAACCGTTCCGACTGAAGAGACTGTCCCGATTGAAGAGGCTGCCTTGACTGGAGAGACCGTGCCACTTGCAGAAGAGCATGTCCCAATCACTTTGATCAGCGCCGATGCCGTCTCTGAAGTTGCTCCGTCAGCCACCAGCGTAGATGATGATGTGGCTGTTGTTGCTGCAGTTGGCTCAAACACCGATCTTCCAACTGAAAAGATCGCCGAGTCGAGTACTGCAGATAGCGGTCAGGGTGCCTTTGACACCTCCTCCGTTTCGTCTCTTGAAGACGCCAGTATTTCGTCTGTTGATGCTATCGGCAAGCGTGCATCTGCCACTGAAGTTGCTTCTGATCATGGTTCCAATTTCTAAATGAATGTTCTCTTTAAGTTGCTATGATGAGTACGGATGGTCATTTTTTTTGTGATGTGTTTTTTGTACTTTAATGTATAATATACTCTGAGTTTACACGACTCCTTTTTGGTTCTCGGACATATATGATTGCTTCAAAACTCCTTCCAAATAATAGTTGCAGAGTTCATTACCTAGTATTCACGTATCTTACATGCCATCATTAGCAGCATAATGAGCGGACAGCATTCAACATCTTCAGTCATACTATGTACGATATATACCTGAGTTGACTTCATGGAAAACTTCTACACAAATTTTCAGCATCTCTAACATTATTTCTATGTATTCGAAAGTTCAAAGCAGAAATCATAAACGCAACAACGCGAGATCAAAAAAGAGGAAAAAACACATCAAAACGAAAGTAAAAAAGAAAGAAAAATATTATCCACATGTAAAAGATGAAAAAAAAAAAAAAAATCTACTCCTCGAGGTACGCAACCACATCACCCGCCTCCACGAAATCACCCGACCGGTGCACGATCTTCACGACCTTACCCGCCGATGGGGCAGAGACAACCATCTCAGCCTTCATAGCTTCGACGACAATGATGCCGTCTCCAGCCTTCACCACATCGCCGACTTTAACAAGATCCTTCCAGAATCGACCCGCAACCTCACCGTAGACAGGGACCGCGTTCTCTGGAATATCGTCATTACCCGCCGGCGCATCCGACGTCTCGGCAGCTTGCAGCTCAGCGTTGGAAACCTGGATAAGTTTGGCAATCTCCTCAGTACCCTCACGTTGCTTGCGAGCGTACTCGGAAAGCTCCTCCTGGTTCGCGGCAAGCCACTTGGAGTACTCGCCGTAGTCAAAGACACCCTCCTGAATGTCAATCTTGAAGCGACCATGGTTGACCTCCGCGGTGAGCTCGGCAAGCTCCTCCTCAGTGACGGGATAGTACTCAACGCGATCGTAGATGTCAAGCAACCATGGGCGATCCTGCTGTCCAAGAGTAAGCTTATCCCAGATAGGGATTGTTCGGCCGACGAGCTGGTAACCACCTGGTGAGTCCATGGTGTAGATACACATATACATACCACCGATACCGACGGTACCGTTAGGAGTGAAGGTACGGGATGGGTTGTACTTTGTTCCAAGCAGACGGTGACGCGGGTCAAGCGGAACAGCGCAAGGAGCACCAAGGAACACATCACCAAGACCAAGAACAAGGAACTTGGCGTCGTAGAGAATCTGGCGAACAATCTCACGGCTGTCAAGATGGTTCACCTGCTGGATGAAATCGACGTTGTTGGGAAGCCATGGCGCAGAGCTGCGGATAGTCTCGCGGTAACGGTCGACAGCAGCGAGAGTCGCTGAGTCCTCGAACGCAAGAGGCAGACGCACGATACGCGAAGGAACCTGCCAGTTATCGGACAAAACAAGCTCGGACTCGTACGATTTGAGAGTAGCAATCAGCTCAGACTGCGAGACCACGTGGCCGTTGTACTGAATCAACACGGAACGGACACCAGGAGACATCTCAACAATGCCCTTGGTCGAGCGCTTCTTGACAATCTCGGAAAGCTGATACACGCGGTACGAAAGACGGAGATCAAGAATGTTCTCGCCGTACTCAACAAGAACGTACCGGTCACCGGCCTGACGAATGACAATCTTGGGCGCGGTGGTAGTCTCAGCGGCTTCAAAAAGAATCGGGTTCTGCAGAGCCTTTGCGTCAGGCTTCTCGATAATGGCACCCTCGCCCTATCAATAAGTTAGCATACACGTTTCATCTAAAAAGAAAAAGATGATGGAACATACAGTCGCGGTAATCTTGTCCTGGTGCTTCTTAAGCGCAATGGCGTCGTCAAAAGTAATCAGAGTCCACTTGATCAAATCGCCGGGCTTGAGCTGACCGACCTTCCACATTTCCGCCTCAGCGACAGTGACGGGGCAGACGAATCCACCAAGCGAAGGACCGTCGCATGTGAGGATGACAGGCTCATCACCAGTGAAGTTGATTGCACCGAGAGCGTACACACAGTCGTGCACGTTCGACGGATGCAGACCTGCCTCACCACCATCGGCACGCGCCCACTCGGGCTTGGGACCAATCAGACGAACACCGAAACGGTTGGAGTTGTAGTGAACCTTCCACTCTGATGCAAGGAAGTTATCGATGGCCTTCTGGGTGAAGAAGTCTGGCGCGCCGTGAGGTCCAGAAAGAATACCAATGTTCCACACCTTGGGGTACGAGGGAATAAGCGTCTTGTCCGCAGCCTTGGGCTCCGAAATGGGCGCGGGAATAGTGCACGACTTGAGAGACGGGTCGCCGAGGTAAACGACATCACCAAACTTAAGCACACGACCGTTGTAACCACCGAGGTTGCCAAGCGCAAAAGTTGAACGCGAGCCAAGGTACTCGGGAACGTCGAGACCACCACGGATACCAATATACGAGCGCGAACCAGTGTTAATCTTGCCAACGACAAGAGTCTGGCCCTGCTTAACAGAAACAGGCTCCCACATGTTCACAGGCTCGCCGTCAACAGTAGCATTGGCGGCACCACCGGTGAGCGAGAAAACGGCATCGCAATGGAACTTGATCGAGGGACCGACAAGAGTGCACTCGACAGCAGGCGCCTTCTCGTGGTTGCCGACAATGGTGTTGGCGAGACGGAAAGCGTAGTCATCCATGGGACCAGAGGGCGGGACACCGATCTTCCAGAGCTTAACACGACCGGGGTAGTCCTGGACGGTGGTGTACGAACCAGGCGCAAGAATCTCCACAGCACTGGCGTTGTACTTCCACGAATCGAGAAGACGAGTAGAGACGGCACCAGCAGCAAAGAGCTGCGACGACGCAATCGAGCGGAGGTAGTCAAGGTTGGTCACGATACCAGCAATGGTAGTGTTCTCAAGAGCATCGACGAGCTTAGCGAGAGCATCAGCACGGTCGGTACCGTATGAAATAATCTTGGCAATCAGAGGATCGAACGAAGCGGTGATCTCGGTACCCTTGGAAACCCAGGTGTCGACACGAACGTTGTCGGGGAACTTGACCTCAAGGAGCTGACCAGGCGAGGGAAGGAAATCTTTGACGGGGTTCTCAGCGTAAAGACGGGCCTCAACAGACGCACCGGAAAGCTTGAGCGCGGAGCGGTCGAATTTGGGGGCGTTATTGGAGGCAACGAGCAACATCCACTCGACAAGATCAAGACCAGTGCACATCTCAGTGACAGGATGCTCGACCTGGAGACGAGTGTTGACCTCAAGGAAGTAGAACTCGTTGCGGGCGTGGTCGAAGATGAACTCAACGGTACCAGCACACTTGTACTTCATAGAGCGAGCAAGGCTCTCAGCGGCCTCAATCATCTTAAGACGAGTATCGGCAGGGAGGTTAGGCGCGGGGGTCTCCTCAATAATCTTCTGGTTACGGCGCTGGAGCGAACAGTCACGCTCGCCGAGAGCAATAGCATCGCCAAAACCATCACCAAAGATCTGGATTTCGACATGACGCGAGTTCTCGACGTAGCGCTCAAGGAACACACCGGAGTCGTTGAAGTAGGACTTTCCAAGACGGCGGACACTGTCAAAAGCCTTAGTGAGCTCCTCAACGTTCTCGCAACGCTGCAGACCAATACCACCACCACCAGCAGTGCTCTTAAGCATAACAGGGTAACCAATGCGCGCACCTGCCTCAATGGCCTCATCAAGAGTATCAAGCAGACCAGTACCAGGCACAAGAGGAACACCAGCGTTGGTAGCGATCTCACGAGCAGAGTGCTTCAGACCAAGAAGACGGATGGACTCGGCGGAGGGACCAACGAAGACAATGTCATTCTTTTCGCAAGCCTCGGCGAAGTCAGCGTTCTCAGACAAGAAACCGTAACCGGGAATAATGGCCTGCGCGCCGGTCTTCTTCGCAGCGGCAATGATCTTCTCAATACTGAGATAGGTCTCTGCGGCAGTCTCACCCTCGAGAGAGACAGCATCGTCGGCGTTAAGAACGTGAGGCGCGAAACGATCAGGCTCAGCAAAAACCGAGATAGCACGGATACCAAGCTTCTTAAGCGTGCGCACGATACGAACAGCAATTTCACCACGGTTGGCAATGAGCACAGACTCAAATGGCTTCTTGGGAGCAGAAGCCTTGAGATGCGCAATGTATCCGCGCCATCCACCAAACTCGGTGACGTCCTTGGCACCCACAAAGCCGCACTCTTCGCACACAAAGCTCTTGACCCAGTGGCCGTTCTCGAGCTCGACCGAGCCAATGGCAAGGGGCGCCGGAACCTGTGCAATGAAAGCACCAAAGTTTGCGCTAGGAATATCCCAGACCTCAAGTTCAATCTTTTCGCCGACCAAAGTCTCATGGCCGGGAGTGATGCGGCGGAGACCGGGCTTGGGAGGAGTGGTGTTGGAGAGATGGTACAGACGGTAGTTGGGCGAGGTAACAGTCTTGAACGCGAGGGTGGCGTTGAGCTCGGTGAGCTGGTAATTGAGCGGCAGGCCGGAAAGGTGAGCGCCAACAACGGCAATCTGCATGGTACCCTTGGACTTGGGGGTCGCGGGAATGTTTTCAATCAAACGGTCCTCTGATCCAGTGGTAAAAATCTCGGTGTTGCCGATACGGCGGGGGCCGTAGGTGGTCAGGAACGTGGATGCAAGGTCAAGAAGAGCGTAGTCGTTGAATGCAGCCGAGATCAAGGTGACACCAAAGGGCAAGCCATCATCACGGAAACCCGCGGGGATAGCAAGAGCAGACATGTCAGCAAAGTTGACAAAGTTGGTGTATGTGCCCTGGTACGAGTTCATGACGACGGGCTCACGCTCGAGGTCCTCGAATGTGGGGTTGAGCGGTGCAGTGGGCACAATGAAACCATCGAAACCAGCAAACTGCTTCTGAATGGCACGCTCAAGATCCTTGCGAAGGTACTCGTAGTTGAAAAGATCGGTAGCCGAGAAGTTTTCAGCCTTCTTAACAATTCCGAGAACGGTCTTGTCGATGGCATCAGGGTTGGTCTTGATGAGGTCGGCAATGACCGAGTAACGCTCAGCAACCCAGGGACCCTCGTAGAGGCAGGCGGCAAGTTTGTAGAGGACGCTGAAGTCCATGGGGACAATCTCAACGCCAAGCTTGGCAAACTTGTCAAGAGCTTGCTGGTAAAGAACCGGGTTCTGGGTCTCATGGTAAAAGAGCGGCTTGTCCGGAACGGCAAACTTGGGAGTCGGGCCGAAAGTGGTGAGCAGCTCCTCGGGAAGTTTGCGCGAGTAGGCGTCATCGGCATCGTACTGTGCGGCAATGTCAAAGACAAGCTGCGCATCGGGAATTGTCTGCGCGAAGATGGAGACACAGTCGAGGGTTCTGCAAGCAGGGACGACACCCTTAGCAGAGAAGGCACCGCGGGTGGGCTTGAGACCAATGGCGTTGTTCAGCATGGCAGGAACACGACCGGAGCCGGCAGTGTCGGTACCGAGGGAGAAAGGCACGATACCACGACCGACGACGTTGCCGGAACCGGCTGAGGAGCCACCAGAGACATGCTTGTCGGAGAAGGCAGACGGGGTCTTGCCGTAGGGCGAGCGAACACCGACGAGACCAGTGGCAAACTGATCGAGGTTAGTCTTGCCGACAACAATGGCACCGGCCTGCTTGAGCACTGAGACGATAGTCGCGTCCTCGGAGGGGTTGTAGAGGTATGCAGGGCAAGCCGCAGTGGTGGGGAAGGTAACGGCATCGATGTTATCTTTCGGAGCAAATGGAACACCGAAAAGAGGAAGATCCTGCAAGTGGAACTGGGGTGAGTATAGTGAAAACGGAAAAAAGTTGATAGCATCGGAAGAGTGTACCTTAGGATCCTTGCCGGACTTGAGGACGGCGTTGAACTCGGAGGTGACCTGCTCGGGAGTAGCGAAGGTAATCCATGCCGGGTCGGACTTGTCGAAGGACGAGACGAGATCGACGAGACGCTTGACGGCTTCTTCGGGCGACGAGGCGATCTGGGCGTCCCGCCACTGGGAGATGGTCCAGCCGATGGTGCTGGGAGCCATTTTTCCGAGAGCTAGACTGGAGCGGGAGAAGAGGATGTGAGTATGCGGAGACCGGAAGAAGGGTGCAGGCACGCACGTACCGAGACGGTCTTCTCGGGGCAGAGGTGGAGAACAGAAGACGCGGCGAGGCAAGTTGCGAGAGCTTTGCGACGGAGGTCTATCAGGCTCGAGAGAGAGGCTTACGCGGGACGGGGCGGGAAGGGAAGGAAAAGAAAGCGGAAGAGAAAATGTGAGGGTGGTTGAATCCAGAGCTTTAGCGCTTGAGCAATTGACTCGGGCCTCCGACTTGTTATTTTATTCCGCTGCAGTAAAGCGACGAGCAGCGTGCGGCGCGCTGGACCCGGCTCAGCTCAATCAGCCGCGGACCCGGAAAGGGACGCTCTGTGCGCGCACCCCGCGGCCGCCGGCGCCCGGCGACGGGGCGACAGGTCCCCTGGGCGGGTCAGACCGGAGTCGTTCGCGTTCGACGGCGTCGGAAGAGCTCGCGGCCTTCTGCGACCAGTCCTCGATCACCCCTCATCGGGCCCATTGGGTCCATCAGCCCCATCGTCGCCCACGTCCGCGACCCTCTGCCGGCCGAATGCGCGCGACGGCGGCCGGTGGAGGCGCAATGTCGGTTCTATTGGCGGCGAATGCCAGCTGTCGCAGTAGAGCGGAGCCGCCGAGCACACGCCGTCCATAATAGCTTGGAACCTGGATAATCGCCTTCTCTGTCGCGCGCATCTCCAAATGAGCCTTGCTTTTCCGCCAACCAGATATGACAATTTGTCTTTCGCAAATTGTCTCGCGGGGCGCTTTAACCTACTCCTCATGTACAATTGACTTTGGCGGGAATTGCAGACTCATGTACAATTATGAATGCGTAGATCCCGAGGCCGCCCACCATGGCGTCGAGTCTTCCGCGTGTAATGAACACAGGCCACATGCACTCAACACACTCCGCGACTCAACTCAATTTTTATCTTTACTTCACGGTCTCAGCGTCGGGGTCCGTCTGGTGTGTCTCGCATCCACGGCTGCGGTGTAATTTGTACCCTTATCACGCGCGTTAAGTGCAAGTTGAAGTCCGCTGCCATATTGTACAAGCGTACCACTGCGTACAGATCTGCAATATAAATCAGTCGCGGCTCAGACAGAGCTTCGACCAGTCTTGTGCAACTGTAACCCCTGATCCTTATCGCGTTTATGTTGCACAACCGGCTGCTTTTCATCCAACTGGCACATGTCGCCCGCTGATAGAGCCACACACCCCGGTTTTTTGACGTATTTGTGGCGTCGCGAACAAGTCAATTGTTTGCGTAGTAATTATGCATTTGTTACAGAGTTACATACATGGCATCCGCGCTTAATTTGATATGAAATATTCGTCCATACAGTACGATCACGCGGGATCCTTGAAACACACTTTAATTGGACGGTCAACTTGACGACTTCAACCATTCAAATTTAACCAACCAGGGCCCAAGTCACGAAACGGTAGAATAGAGAAAATTCATTGCATGCGACGCGACATGTAAAACAACTGAACATAAGTAACAAAAACTAAGAAACGAACAAAAAAACAAAAGCAGAGCGCATAGTAATGATCAGTTTTGAAAGATAAAAAAAATAAAAAATAAAAAGAAAACGCAAAACCACTTTACTGCAAAGAATAAATCATGTCGCAACTGCGACATGGCTTCGTCTTCCTTTCTTGCAATATCGTAACATCAAAATGAACAGAAGCCGTTGACGCCTAACACGGATAGAAACTAAAACACGACCTCTCAGAGACACAAAATCAGCCACATATGAATGATGGGAAAAAAGCAGTAAAAGGACCGAAGACAAAAAGGCCAGTTATACGAGTCTATCGCAAAAAAAATGCAAAATCAAGAAAACAAAAAAAGTAAAAAAAAACCACAAATCAGGAAATAAAACACGCAACAAGCAGAAATGTATATACACACTGAACAACGCCAATCAGACACCACCCGTATGCTCATTTGGCAGCATCACTACCACTGGACACGACCATGTTGTCAAACACAAACGGGCCCGCCTCATTCGACGGCGTCAGCACGTTGTTGAGGCTATCGCTGGTAATGCCAGGCGAGCCAATCGCCAGATGCGCCATCCGCCCAACAGGCAGCATGTCACCCTCAGGAGCATTGGCAGCCACTGCACCGTCAGAGCTACTGGCAGCGCTTTCGGCACTCGCGGCATCACTGCTTCCACTCTGTGCAAGCGGCTCGTCCACAAACTCGTCATCAGCTTCACGCGCGTCTTCAGACTCTTCTTTTTTCTCAGCCTCCTGCTGAGCCAGACTCTCCATCACAGCAGGTAGTTCCGGAACGTCAACGTCGGCTTCCAAATCGCACACTGCGCGGCAGTTGGGACACAAAAACTGAGGGTAGTTGCGAACAATGATGGGGCGGATACACTTGTAGTGCCAGACGTGCGAGCACGGAGCAACAAAGAGAGACTGGCATGGCGCGACGCTGACAAGACATATACTGCACTCTTGTTTCTCTGAGGGCGACACGTTGGACTGAGTGAGATTCCGCAGCCGAGAGTGAGCTGACACGTTGAAGTTGTTGATCCTCTTCTGCCACGATCGGTTGATTTCAATCCGCATTTTAACGCATTTGTAGACCTCTTCGGATCCGCCACGGAAATCCATACCGAGCTGTAAAATATCTCCGTCCTTGATGGGAAATGCCTGCGACGTGGTGCATGCCGGCGCAAGACGAATTCTGTTGAGGAATGTACCTGACGACGATTTGATGTCTTTGACATACCACTGTTCATATGTGTTAGTAAGGGCCGACACGGATATGCGTAGCCATGGTTAAACTGTTCTTACCTGTCCATTTTCAACCCATAACTCTGCATGTGTACGAGACACAACTTTTGACTTGAAAACCACAGGGGCATATGCGGTGTCCTGTTTGCGGATCTCCTTTTTATCCGTGTACCGTCCCAACGGAATGACGAGCCCCTCTCGCCCCTTTCGCTCGATCGGCTCAAAGTACAAAGCCGGGGTAGTTGATGAATGATCGATGAACGGTGACATGCGAAGAGAAGGCTCCTCATCCTGTAGCGCGGGCGACGATGCTGTGGGCACCGATGTTGATGCGGTGGCTGTGGAGGCGCCGGTCGCAGATCCAGAAGGAGAGGTCGGTAAGGGTAAGTTTGGCGCAAGCGGGGTCTGGTCGACGGCGACAGGGGCGGCGGCAGGTGTAGAAAGTGTGTGCGAGCGCTGGCGGGACGATGAGCCAACTCCTAGGGAGGCGGCAAGCGACGAACCAACGAGCGAAGCAGCGAGCGACGTGGCGGAACTGGACGGCGATGCGCCGCCACCAGAACCGCTGCCGGACGCACCGGCTGAGGCGCCGGCGTTGGAGCGCTGGAGGCGCGAGTTGGAGTAGGACCGGAACGCAGCCGACAGACGCGGACGCCGACTGGAGGACTCAGCGGCAGTGGACATTGCTGGAGGGTTGGTGTGCTGGGGCGTGCTGGGAGGGGAGGGACGGGTGCGGGTAGTAGGATGTGCAAACGGGCCGGCAGACACACGAGAGTGAGCAGCCGCCCGCGACGAGGAGGTGTGGTGGAGAAGCAGAAGCAGAAAAAAGAGCAGAAAAAGAAGCAGGCGGAAGACACGCGACGCGGCCTGGACTGGCGGAGTGGACGAGGACGTGGAGCGAGATACGAGGCGCGGAACGGGGGCAAACCGGGCGGGGCAAACAAAGGTGAGCGACGACGACGATGGGCAGCGTCCGGCAGGCCACGCGCGCGCTTGCGGGGCGGGACAAGCGGCGGAGCCCGCTATATGTACATAACAGCCTGCGCGCTCCCCGGCACCGGTCTGTGGCGACACACACGCCCCTCGGCGCCGCTGACAGAGACTACACGTGACCGCGAGCGCGCTCGAGCTGGGACTGGAACGCGGCGGACGAATCCACGAGTCCACGGCGGATGGACGAACGCCCCTGTCAGCCATTCCATCTGTTCTTGACTTGAGTCGTCGTTTGTCGGTGTCTGTGTGCTGTTCCTGTACTTTATCTTTGAACGAATACGCACTGTTTGCGCGGGATCTGGTAGATCGCTCACGCACATCTCACATACTCACACTTACACTCACTCATCCACACAATGTCTGATCCGTCGAGCATCAACGGTACGCATCTCGCGTTGCTATCATATCCATATCCACAAAACTGATCTTGTTTCTTTTGCTCAATTAGGTGGCTCCGTTGTTGCCATGGCTGGCAAAGGCTGCGTTGCCATTGCATGCGATCTGCGTCTTGGTATGCAGGCACTCACTATCTCAAACGACTTCCCCAAGATCTTCCAGTTTAACAACTCTTTCCTCGGTCTTACTGGCCTTGCTACCGACGTCGCAACATTGTACGTTGCATTTTCAAGTGGACGTGTATTTTATCCAGCTAATCATCTGTCATCATTCAGGTCCGAGGTTTTCAGATACAAGGTGAATCTGTATAACCTGCGTGAGGAGCGCGACATCGAACCAGAGACCTTCGCCAACCTTGTCTCCACTACACTTTACGAGAAGCGGTAGGCACTTAATTGCGCTCATCTGGTCCAGTCAAATCTAACTCCATCCATTAGATTCGGCCCTTACTTTGTTGGTCCCATCGTCGCTGGCGTCAACTCAAAGTCCGGAAACCCCTACATTTGCGGCTTCGATCTCATTGGGTATGTACCTCAATCCACTTTCTCAATCGTCGCTCAGTTGCCAACTAATTTTCCAGTTGCATAAATTTTGCGAAGGACTTCGTTGTCGGTGGTACCTCGAGTAAACAACTCTTTGGCATGTGCGAGAGTCTGTGGGAACCTGATCTTGTAAGTATCGATCGATGGTAGTTCGTGACTGTATGCTGATCAACCATTTAGGAACCGGAGGATCTGTTCGAGACCATCTCTCAAGCTCTCATGAATGCTCAGGATCGTGATGCTATGGGTGGTTGGGGTGCTGTTGTCTACATCATGTGCGTATCCTCTGTTATCACATCGATACAACTGCTTACTAACTCTTCATAGAACAAAGGACAAAATCGTCAAGCGGCTGCTTCGGACTCGGCAGGATTAGACGATACTACATTCTATTAATGCTGCACATGTATATCTACCACTACATCCAAATAAACTACATGCAAATCCAATTTGTTTTTTAGGCGTGACTACATATCTTGACATAATATGACTCTATACACAAACGTCTCATAAACACATATTTACTTTCCTGATCTCGTTAAACTCTGTCTTAATTTGTCTTCTGCTTCGCCGCCTTCGGCTCAATGAAAAGTCTTTCAGCAAGCTTCAGAATCTCATCAATCACTATAACCGGGAAACTAATCCAAAACACCGCGGACCACTCGTTCCACGTAAGCGGGGAAACCGAAAACATTGTCTGGAAAAACGGAACGTAGATAATCATGAAATGCAAAGTCATCGATAGCACAATCGCGTAGACAAGAGTCATGTTGCGCCACAATGGCATAGTAAGCAGACTGTCAGTCGCAGACAATCCGTTCATGGCATTGAACATCTCAATCACCACCAACACAGACAGCGACACAGTCGACGCGCGGCGTGCGAACTCGTTCGAAAACATCTCACATCCAATCTCGGGAAAGTCAACCGAGCAGCTGTGGAAGTTAACCATATGCTGGTACATAATCTGAGGTCCTTCGCTGTTGAACATGAACCACCAAGCGTAGCCGAAAACGGTAGCGCAACCAACATATGTACCCACAACCATGTACCGGAAAAACAACCATTTACCAACAATCGGCTCATCGCGTGCACGTGGCTTGCGAGTCATGATCTCGTTATCAGGAGGATTGAATCCAAGCGCGGTGGCGGGAAGACCGTCAGTCACAAGGTTCACCCATAGAAGCTGCACAGGAATAAGCGCCTCGGGCATGCCGAGAAGAACAGTCAAAAAGATGGAAACCACCTCACCAATGTTGGATGAAATAAGATATCGGATGAACTGCTGCGTGTTGTTATAAATCGATCGTCCCTCTTCAATCGCAGTCTCGATCGTCGCAAAGTTGTCGTCCGCAAGAACCATGTCCGCAGCGAGCTTGGCGACATCAGTACCAGTTCCCATCGCAATACCGATATCCGCCTTCTTGAGCGCGGGGGCATCATTCACACCGTCACCAGTCATAGCAACAATCTCACCCGCGCTCTGCAGCAAATCAACAAGCTTACTCTTATGCGACGGCTCCGCACGCGAAAACAAGCTCGCAGTACGCGCAGCCTCAAGCTGCTCCGCCTCAGAGAGATCATCAAACTCGCGTCCGGTGTAGCTCTTCTTGCTTACATCCTCGTCCGCGCCAAAAACACCAATTTGTCGGCAAATAGTCTCGGCAGTCTGCTTGTTGTCACCAGTGATAACAACAACGCGAATACCGGCACCATAGCACTGCTCAATCGCAGCACGCACCTCAGGGCGAGGAGGATCAAGCATACCAACCATACCAACAAGACACATGTTAGACTCAAGCTTAGCATAGTCCTCAGAAGACGAAGCGTGTAAAAGAGTGGAATCAGAGCGAATATCATCCCGTACAGCAAGAGCCATGACACGAAGTCCAAGCTTGCCATACTCGGTCTGCTTGGCAGCAAAGACAGCAGAAATCTCAGGAGTCAAGGCCGTCTTGATGCCGGCAGGCCCGCAATACACGGTCGTGCAGCGCTCAATGATCGACTCAGGCGCACCCTTGACAAGAAGTTCCGTCTCTGATCCGCCATTGGAAGTCACAAGAACAGACATGCTTTTTCTGTCGCGTGAAAACTCGTACGTTGCAACACGCGCATGCGAATCCTTGTACTTATCCGCCGAAAAACCAAGCTTACGTGCAAGAACCTGAAGCGCAGCCTCGGTAGGCTCACCAACATGACTGTACACACCGGTATTACCGTCCTGAACAATCTGTGCGTCGTTGCACAGAGCACTGATCTCGGCCATGTGGCGAAGAGTAGCAGAGACATTGATAGCATCAGTAATCTGCTTACCAGTAGACACCTCAGTAACAGCGCCAACAGGAGCAAAGCTTGTGCCCTCAACGTCAAACTCGGACAGAGCTCCTTCTCCAAAGATAATGGCCTTCTGAACGCTCATCTGATTGGTGGTAAGCGTACCAGTTTTGTCAGAGCAGATCACCGAGGTGCTACCAAGAGTCTCAACACTAGGCAAACTACGAACGATCGCGTTCTTCTGTGCCATTTTGCGGGTGCCAAGAGCAAGACAAGTAGTGATAACGACAGCGAGACCTTCTGGAATAGCGGCGACAGCAAGTGCGACAGCAATCTTAAAGTAGTAGATCGCACCCTTAAGAGTGCTCTTGTGCGAAGGGTCGCTGAAGTTGCGAACGTTGATGAGCCAGACAAGAATGCAGATGACCATAATGACCTTGGCAAGCATGTCACCGAAATCGTCGAGTTTCTGCTTGAGCGGCGTCGGCTCACTGATCTGAGATACAATGCTGGAGTGGATATCACCAATTGCGGTTGCCTCACCGGTCAGAACGACAATGGCACGACAGTGGCCGACAGTGACGGTAGTTCCAGAGAAAAGCATATTGATCTGATCTTGCTTGACGGCACGGGGGTCCACAATTGCGGCGGTATCTTTGCTAACACTCTCACTCTCACCAGTGAGAAGTGCCTGGTCAACACGGAACGCATTGCTGGTGATTGAGAAAATTCGGCAGTCAGCAGGAACACGGTCACCGACCGAGATATCGACAATGTCCCCGGGAACGAGATCCTCAGCGCGAATCCGGCTGAGAGCGCCATTTCGAACAACCTTAGCCTCTGCAGGCGAGTACTCGCTCAATGCAGCAATTGCCTTCTCAGCATTTGTCTCTTGCTGCACACCGACAACGGCATTGAGAATGAGGATGATGAGAATGACGGCGGGATCAACAAAGGCAGTGTAGTCGTCTCCATCGTCAAAGAGCGCTAGAACGAAGGAGATTGCAGCGGAAACAAGAAGAATGATGACTAGCTGATCCTTAAACTGCTCAAGTATGAGCTCCCACAGAGGTGTAGATTCTTCCTCAGGAAGGGCTAAAGGTAATTAGTTGACAGTTCTGTTCTCGTGAATCTAAAAGGAACCCTGCGTACCATTGGCGCCATATTTTTTCCGGAGATCAATAACTTGAGAGTCGGCAAGACCGTTCTCAAGGCTTGTGTCAAACTCCTTGACAACGCTTTCCACGGAGTGCACGTACGCGTCCTCCATTGCAATTCTCGGTCCGAAGGCTGGTTATCGCGCTGTGGTTGGAGAAGGAAAGATGTCGAGGGACCGCGTAGCGCGTAGAAGAAGTTGCTCGACGACCCTTGTACGCCCGGCGGGTGCAGCCGCACCGGTTTATATGTAAGCACATGTTGAGCACTGTCCAGCAAATCCAACACGAGCCCCTCATACGTGGGGCTGAACCCGTCGCGCCGCACTTTGTGGCCACGTCGCTCGGTTCGCCTCCAAGACCCACGACCTGTACCGGTTGTGCTGTACTGTAGTACAATACATACTTCTCGGTGCGTACTCATATCAACAATAGATCTGTGACTTCAATTTACAGGTAGCCTGCTGGCTCTGTACTGCCGTGCATGATTGAGCGGATTGTATTTCCGCGGTGCGGTGTGCTGCGAACGGGTCTCTTCATTTTAGCTACATAGCCTCGATCAATTTTGTTGAAAATCTCCATGCTGAATTTGGCGAGCCGACCCCACCAGGCAGAAATGCAAGCACTCAATTTACGTATATATATACCTGTGTATATCACACATCCATCCATATTAATTTTCAAAATGTACTGCACAAAATAATCAGAAATGAAGAAATGATTTTCACATGCATTCAATATTAATTGTCAAAACCGCACACTGGTACAACACATCTCCGTGCAACGCTCCAATGCGCACGTCTACTCCAAAAGAGTTTCCTCCGATTTCGAATCGTCAATACCCGCATCTTTGTTACGCAATTTCTTGAGTTTTTCATGCTCCTCATGCGCCAACTGTGCCATTTTACCTCCCCACGACTGCTTCGACGCATCCTCCATTTGCGCACCAGAGCTGAAGAATCTCATGAATTGCTTCAGAGCCCGACCTAACAGCCGGAGCGGACGCGGTGCTCGGATATTCATCACTCGGAAAATGTAAAAGCCGATAAACAGGAAAGCCAAGTTGAAAGCAATGTAGGCGCACAGCAGACCAACGTTGCGCCAGTGAGACGCGCTGTATTTGATGTTAATCGAGCTCAAATACGCATCGGCCACCCTGTATCGACAATACTGGCATCCTGACGACGCATTCAAATTGGCAATATATCCACCGGATAATTCCGCAAATTCTCCTGCATACTCGTCGCATGTGAGACCAGGAGGTGGGTTGAAAATGTTAAATTCTTCTGGCTGGCACCGAACTGGAGACTCGTGAAAAACAGCGCCAAGGAGCGACTGCACCAAGTAAGTCAAAGGCGACACGTAGTACATGAAAGTCCAGAACGAAGGCATCTCATCCTTGGGTTGCAGTACTCCGCAGAACGAAAGAACGAATGAAAACAGCAGCGACGAAATGATAGACGACGACCCAGAGTCTGGTGACACGGCCGCGACAGCCAAACCAAACGATGTGAAGTAGAGCTGATAGAGAACACCGTACACAAAGTAGAAATATCCCGCACGCGGAGGCTCTCTAAAAAAGCCAGTAGGCCAGTAAAAGCTCTGAAAGAAGATGGCTGCAGTCGTAAAGTTGTATGGCATCTCCATCACAAATTGACCCAAGAGCATAGTGGTCCAATGATACGTGTTACTCGCACTTTCTCGCACCTCGTACAGCTCGCGTAGATTGATCAAACGCGGCTGCATCTGGTTAATATACGCAACACTGACAAGAATACACATGAAAACTCTGTAAAAGTGTTAGTAGCCACAAATAAAATCAAAAAAGTAAGAAATCACTCACGAGAAAAGACCATTCTGAACACCTGCCAAAGAGTTTCCAACGTGCCAAAAAGTGAATCCGATGAACAAACTTGCTAAAATACTCAGGGCAAACTTGGCCAGAATATAGCTTGGAGATCTCCAGTAATGTATAGCAATGCGTCTCGTAACTTCTCGGAACTGAGTGAACCAAGATGCTGCATATCTAGAACGGAACTCAGGAGACGCGTTCACGGCGGGCAGTTTAGCAAGCTCAGCATTCATTGCTGCAATTTCCTCCGTCACTTGCTTGTTTTCCTCAGAGTTCTGCCATAGATCGCCCCAGTCTTTGGATGTGCCAGCTGTCGCACCAGCTCCAATGCATTCCAAAATGTATTCCGCAGGATTATCATCCGGGTTGCAAGGTTTCGCTCCTTGTCTCTCAAAATATCCGAGAAGCGTCTCCGAGTTCTTGCCAATGTCGCCAAAATACACGGTACGACCTCCTCTTTTCAGCAAAAGCAATCGATCAAACTCCTCAAACAGCGTCGCAGATGGCTGATGAATAGTGCAAAGAATTGACTGTCCCGCGTCGGCCAATTTTCGCAAAAATGCTACAATAGCCCAAGCAGATTGCGAATCCAATCCAGACGTAGGCTCGTCAAGAAACAAAAGCAAACTCGGCTTGGCAGCAAGCTCCACGCCAATCGATAGCTTTTTACGCTGTTCCACATTCAGACCACGACCCGGTTCGCCAATGATAGCCTCAGAATAGTCTTCCATTCCAAGAAGCTGGATGATGGTCTCGACATAATCGTATTTCTCTTTCAATGGCGTAGACTTAGGCTGTCGCAAAACTGCAGCAAATCGCAAAGCTTCGCGCACTGATGACTCCGCGACGTGCAAATCCTGTTGCTGCACATAGCCAGTTCGTCGTTGGAAACTGCGATCAAGAGCCTTGCCGTTGACCAGCATGTCACCAGTAATCACACCAAAGCTGATGCGCTGAGCGAGAACATTTAGGAGCGTTGTTTTGCCTGCACCTGACTCTCCCATCAAAGCAGTCATAGTACCCGGCTTCACAAATCCTTGAACATCATCAAGCAGCTTTCTGGTTCCGCCCTGAACTGGAATCACATAATCCACATGCTGCCACGCAAAAATCTCCTTCGTGTCAGACACGTCAAGACCTTGAATAGGCTTGCTAGTGTCGGACATTGTCTTCTGCAATTCACTTTGCTTTTCAAAAGAAGTACCGACTCGCTTTAGACGATCTGCGGCACCGGTAACCATTTGCAAAGATTGCTTGTTGCGCTTGAAAAGAAGCATATCACCACCGCCGGAAACAGGTCGCAAGTACTCGGTTGCCAAACTGTAAGTGATCATGAAAAAAATCCAAAAACCAACGATAATGCCAAAGTTACGCCATAAATGATCAAAATGGAAGTCAAATGTTGCGGCAAGATAATCATCTCCAAGAACATAATCGTTGCCAGTCTTTGATCCCGCAACCGCACATACTTTGTACTCAATAGGCAGAGCCTCGTAAATGGGCGAGCCTTGCGGCACAAGCGCCGAGCTGCATGGCATCATCCGTCCATGAAATTCATTGGACATCAGACACTCGAATCCAAACGAAACCGGATTGATATAGCTGATCCATTTGAACCAAGGATGCATCGAAGGTCTCGGGATGACGTAACCAGCGTAGATAGAAATGGCGAGAATTGTCAAACCAGCGACAGCGTTTGCTACCTCCACAGTCTTGCAAATAGAAGCCACAGTCTGGAAAATTGCACGCATAGTATAAGTCGTGAGGAACGTGAAAAGTAAAAAGTAGAAAAACTGGCCGGCGTGACGATTAAGATCAGCCAAGAAGTAGATGATGATATCAAACAGCAAGATGGTCAGAAATTTCACCGGGAAATCGGCAATGAAAGAAGAAATGGCTTCCGCTGCTGGATGGTAAAATAGATAATACTTCTGTTTCAGCACAATTGGCCGCTGTGCATATGACGATGTGATCTCAGCCATGCAAGTGAGTGCATTGAACAAGAGCGCAAAGAAGATCACACCACCACGAGAAAACACGCCATCCACACTTTGCGGAATATTGTAAAACAGAGATCCAATGATGAGAGCCTGAATAATAGCGGCAATGAAATTGATAATCAAATAGGTTTTATCGCCCATGATGCGCTGATAGCCACGTCTAACACAGAGTGAAATCTGCTTGCGGAAAGCAATCATATATGGCGACGCTTTGGGCATATCTTTCATCTTGCTTTGATCGACGGATTCCTTCAGAGTCGCGAAAGTCTTTTTGGCATCGAACTGACTTTCATATGCTTCAATCTCAGCAATTAAATCACGATAATCCTCAGACTCGAGCCAGTATTTCTCAAACTCTTCAGCTGTAGAGGGAACAAACGACGTGACTCCAGGGCGAACTCTGCGGCCTGCAGGATCGGTAACTGACGTGAGAAACTCAGCAGTAGTTTGCCGCGGCGGACAATCGTACCCCATTTTGACAAAATACTCCTTTGCCTTAACTGCTTGCCCAAAATAAACCTGCTTTCCGGCATAGATGACGGTAACCTTGTCAAAAAGCTTGTAAATATGCTCTCCAGCCTGGTAAATAGCAACAAGGCCCACGTTGTCAAGAAGATTTGCGGCTGTTCTGATAGCCTGAGTGTATTCTAGCGCAGTGGACGCGTCAAGACCTCGAGTTGCGTTATCCCAACTGACCATCATTGGACGAGCTGCAAGAACTTCGGCAATGGAGACTCGCTTTCGCTCACCGCCAGAAACACCACGAACATAATCATTGCCCACGTTCGTTTTGTACGTGTGCTGCAATCCAAAAACCGTAGCAAGAATGTCGCGTGCCGCGTGTACGTAAGTCTCACGCGGGAGCTTGTCAGGGCGCAAGCGTGGTGTGCGGCACTCAACAGCAAATGACAAAGTTTGGTCGACGTTGATTGTAGGGAAGTGAGTGTCCACTAGAACGATTGTTAGAACAAACGAAACCACAGGAAATAGCTCTGAGCTTACTTTCACCATTATACACGACATCACCCTTGAAACGGCGCATCATTGTTTTCTGATCAAGACCATCATATGTGATATCTCCGGTTACGGACTCAAACTGGTCGATCTGACCAGCAAGACACTTGAGAAGAGAAGAGCAACCAGCGCCAGGTCTACCAAGTACAAGAAGTAGCTCGCCTTTACGCACTAGGCCATTGAAGTTGTAAATGATATTGCGCTTCGGCATATGACGCTTTCTGTTAAAAACGAAAATAGGCCGAACGCAGTTGCGTAAAAACTCGCCAACAGAGGGTGCAAATGAAGCAGCTTGGTCGATACCAACAGCAGTGACATTACGCCATGAGACACCCGTGGAGCGTTGTTTGATCCCCTGGTCAGACTCCTTTTGAACAAGACGGCGAAGAGTTTCGGCAAAGTCAAAGTTATCATCAAGAACGATTTGAGCTTCATGCTTGCGTTTGAAAGAGAGATTGTCTGACAACTTTTTGAGCTGGATCAACCCATGCTCGCCAGTGACGACCTCGGCGTCGCGCACGCTTGCGGCGTCGTTTGCAGCTCGTGCCGCTTCAAGATCCGTACCTTCAACATCCTGCTCACGAAGCTGTGGATCGGGAGCTTTGCTGACATCATTTGCCGCTATTGGTTCATTTGGCGGGATGCTGTCGGACATGACGGTATCTGGTGAGATGGAAGAGTTGTCGAGACGGTGTGCTGTTTGCGTGTCACCCAAAACACAAGCCAGCTGAAGGAAAAAAAGCTGAAAAGTATGCAGCTACTTGTGACGACAACGCGGACATGAACAAAGGTTTGCGCCTTGTGGACAGCCGAGGCAAACTGTGATCCATATATGCAAGTGTCGCATTAACCACATGTACGCGTCGATGTGGCATCATGATCCGTGCGGCGCTTATGTCTTAGAATTACATGTGATTTTTGATCTTTTCCGGCAATTGAATTTAAAGTTACGTCTGCTTTTTTTCCGGTCGTCACGCTGCGGCAGAGCTTAAGTTGTGTACACCCCGGTTACGCATGCAGCCTAGCTTAGATCGCCTATAATCGTGGCGCGCTGATCATTTTATACATACGTACGGTCATCCGCGATCAGCAGCTAGACCAATCTTTATACGACCCACGCCCTAGAACACGGTGGGTACGATCTCGGTACCTTATTTACGCGGTGATCAAGTATACGCCAGCTAAATCATGTAAACCACCACAACGGCCATCGCAGATCTAACGGAGTGAGCACCGCACATTGTGTTCAAAGTTATCACTTCAGCCGTTGGATGAGATCCTTCAAATCTCAACTACCGACTACAACATTTGCGGACCCTGTACGGCGGGCGCACTTGGATGGATATGTAGCACAGGTTTTAACTATAGTTATAATGTACAACTCGTTCTCTCTCACATAACTATGTGCATACATTCAAGAGTTTAGAACTGCTCAGCTCGAGTAACAAACCGCTATGTACATAGAGCCAGCCAAACAAAAATGTGACTTTTTTTAGCCCGCCAGACTGCGAAAATCGCTCAGACATTGACTGATGCGGAATCAAAGACGCATGTCTAAAACCTAGCCAAAGACCTAAGCCAGAAAGATCTTTGATCGTAAGTATCTGTATACTGTTCATACAATGTAATCGTAGATTTGGGTAACCAGCTTTCATTCTGCAATTACTTAATATACTTGTCCATAAATTTCCGGTGGAAGTCGGATCGTATCATGTCGTTGATAAAACTTCGACCAGATTTATTTTGTGTACCGGCAGCTTGATTCTTGAAAATTGTGTCTTCGTCCCATTTTTGTCGTTTTCTCGCCGGTGCAGAATCTCCATCATAGCCTGAAAGAGGTCCACCCAAGGGGTTTCCGGTGAGTGCTTCCTTCTGCGCTTTCGCCTGTTTCTCTCTTTCCTGTCTAGCCTTCTCTGCAGCTCTCTCTTGCTTGATGCGCTCTAGTTCACGCATAAGCTCCGCAGCGTCATCCTCATCGTCGTCACTGTCTTCGCTGTCATCATCTTCTTCATCCTCGCTTGATGCTTCCTCCCCACTGCTGTCGTCTTGATCTGAATTATCCTTAGCTGAATCACCTTCCTCAGTCTTCTGCACCTCCTCCAGTATAAGTCTCCGGCGTTCAAGCACTTCATCAGTTTGTTTCGTCGCCGATTCTTCCGTAGGTCCTGCTTCAAGTGCAAGTTGTGACTTTTTTTCAGTAGACGCTGCAGATTTACCGCCAATCTTTGTACCTTTCTCCCGCTCAAGCAGCTCTTGCTTCAACGCTTCGCGCTCCCATTGCTGTGAAGTGGCGTCGGTAGCAACGCGATCACCGGCACCACCTTGGCCACGTTTTCTGTACTTCAACTGCGTATGTCCTGGCAGCATACGACTGTGATATATTCTTGTCGGCGCTTGAGCTCCTTTGCCCCGTGCGGGATCAAATGTTGGACGATGTGCTGTTGTCATAGTGAAAATCTGTTGATTTTTGGTCGAGTATATGTGCTGGTCAAAAGGTCGCTTGTAAACCCAATAAAAAAGCTATGCAAAATGAATATCTGAAACTGCACTATAGAGCTAAAGCGATAGCGCTCAAATAAATATCGGAGATCAAAAGAATGAAGTTTATACTTCTGCTTCCTTAATTGTTCGAGTCAAGCTGGAGTTCGAGATATCAGTCGAAAGTTTTCGTGCATTGAGCACCACTAAAACAGCAGAGATGCTCTGCGCATCTGCGCGAACTCAAGCGGTTGGGACATTTCTGTCCGATTCGTGCAAGACTGCACGACGCCAAACTATACTGAACTGACTGCCTCTGCTGATAACTATCAATTGATCGCTGCTCTCTATAACTAGTTATGCGAACCTGAATACAAAGTCTTAATTTCAGATCATTGTGTCTGCGCGCGGTACGGCACGTCGAAGCCGAGATGGACTTATCAGACAGCGCGACCGACTCAACCAAGCAATCGTTAGAACTAGTCTCGGAGCTGAACAGGCTGTTCGTACGACATGGCATACCTTCTCAGATGAGTCTTCCCTCGACCTTTATTGCTAGTGGGTCGAACTTGCCACTGCATGTAAATCCGAGTTCTCTTATTGAGCTTTGCTCGGCTCTTTTGGGAGTTACGCTACCGAGACCAGTTCAGGATACAGTAGCATCGCGAGTCCAGTCAATTAAACTTCTTATCGGAACTATCTCTCAGCATGTCACTGCACTTGATCTCAGCTATATAGATCCAGTTGCCATTACCACGGGTAGACCGAGCGCCGTGTTGAATCTTCTTCAAGTTATAGTAGCTCTTGGGCGTTACGTCGAACAACCAGGGAACGAAATAATTGGTATGCCGTTGCGTGATCTATCCACACGCTCGGATTTTACAGGATCGAGCATCGATCGCTCTAAGCTATGGAACGATCAATCTCCGGGAAACGACTCCGAGGAAAGTGTCGAGCCAATCAGCGGTAAGTTGATCATCTGACAGGGGATAAACAGCTACTGACATTACAGAATATTCGGACGACGAAAGTGAGGATGAACGAACCCGTGACCAAGAAAACAGAACAGCAATTGATCACGAAATAGATCAGCTGTGGAATGTACCACGAACGTCAGAAAGTCGAGAGACTGCTGATCAAAAACCTTTCTCCCCTATGAAACGAGCTCATTCGACTTCAAGACCTAACACTGTCAACTCTTACAGTGGTACTTTGCGAAATGTAGCCTCCAGCAGCGACCTTTTTTCGGGAGTTTCGGATGTGCGTGGCAGGCAAAGAGTACGTGGATTTGAGCGCGTAGAGCCCGGATTCCGACTGCCGTCCCCATCTCCTTCCTCTTCAGCGCACTATCGGGCGTCGTCACTTCACATGTCGCCTCGTTTTTGGAAGCGAAGAAACTTTGCATCTGAAAGTCCAACATTTTACGAAAGATCTAAATCATCTGACCGTGCTACTATCTTTGAATCTAATCGGTTAAGCCAGAGCAAACATGCTTACGGAAGAGTCTGCAAGGACCGGCGCTTTATCAACAGATACAGCCACAATAATTCGCTTTCTCTAAGACAACAATGGCTTCATTTTTTGAATCAAAATGCCGATCGTGAAAGACGCGGGTCCTCTAGCGCAGGCAGCCTTTTGCTACCCATTGATCGATACAGAGAACGACGACGAGGGAGGCATAGAGATGTCATTGACGAAGAAGATTGGGTCACTGAGCTTGACGATGACGAGCAGAGTCCGTATTCAGACGGGCTTTTGGACAAAAAATACAGTTCAAGATGGACGCCTGATCTCGATCCGCGAACTCCACTTCAGAACCCCAACACACAGTCTTCTCGTGGGGCTGGTCGCCTTTTTGGTGACTTTACTCAGGATATTCTTCCGATGCCGCATAGGCCATATGCTAGATCACCGAGGATAAGAACTGCAGTATCCACATCACAATTTCAAAAACGCAAGCCCAGTTTGTCGTCGTCAGAAGTGGACCCAAACTCCGTCTCGAATGAGCTGCGGAATTTGTCGCTCAACTTATTTGAACTGCCGTCGTCTACAACCACAGATCGCGCCAATCTGCCCCATTCTTCTTCTACACCGGCTCTTATTGATCGATACGAGTCTTATCTTTCCAATGCTCAAATTCGCCCACCGACCGTTAAGCGCGCGAAAACAGCATTTGAGTATAGTCGTTGTTCAGACAGTCTGGGAGCGTTAGACAGATCCAGTTTGGGCGCTCGTTATCAGGGTGATTTACATGGCAGATTCGCTGGTAAAACCGAACATCGATTTTCGCCTGTTTCAGATCGAACCTTGCAGCTGCCGGTGACAATTACTCCGAATCAAATGTGGGGAGAATCTGGCGGAACGGGGTACGACCAAAATGCTAGTAACACGGTGGCAGCAGGATACCAAGCGAGTCAGCGACGAGTCGAGAACGTGTCGCCGAGCATATTTGGCGATCAAGAAAGTGAACTTCAGCACAGAATATCACACCTGTCTTTTTCTTGATCGTTCAGAAATGGTGTATGATAGTTTACGGCATAAAGCAGAAGGATAAAGGTGATTTTTAAGGCATGTATATTGGCGTAATTTTAATCTGGTTATAAATTTTTATTGCACATTCGTTAGTTGATGAAAGGAAGCCGTGTCGGAGTCTTCTTTTTGTAGTCCTTGTATTCGTCGCCGAAAAAGTCAATGAGAAGCTCTTCTTCATCTGTGAAGCATTAGTACTGCCCATAATCCGAGTTTTTGTATAGAACTTACACTTGATTCTCTTGTCGAAGAATCTCCAAAGTACAATGGTGAAGCCAACGAGCGCGATCGGGTTCATGAGAAACAGCTGAGTTCCGAATGCCCACCAGAAATATCCAAAGTATGATGGATGGCGAAAGTACGAGTAGACCCCAGTTTTGACCAGCTCATGGGTACGTTCCCTACGAGTGACAATAAAATGCGAGAAGTTTGACGACGCGTGAACCATTGCAAGAGAGCGAATTGTTTGTCCCACAAGCATTGCAGACAGACCAACTAAAGATAACGCGGTGTAAAGTTTCAGCTTGGGAAACATCAGACTTTCCACAATTGATTCTGTGAGAGCAAATCCATGTGCAATCAAATATTGGGTGCCGTTGGTGAACAGAAACGCTTGATAATGTTAAAAAAAGTCTCCCACTAGTATAGAATCAACTTACAGTCCAAGCTAGCTTTTGACGGATTATATCTCGCAGTGATATAGTACTCAAGAAAATGGAACAACGACAAAGCAAAAATATATCCAAAAAACTGCCAGACACGAAGGATCTTGCCTAGCGTTCCGTATAATTCGAAAAAAGTTTCGGAGTTTTCACTAAAGAGCAACTGCTTCAGGGAATATGCGCAAGTACAAAACGCCAACGTAGCGACACATCCAAGTACGGCTGATATCAGCGCAATCTTTTCCGGAGCATGATTCTTGGTATTGTACATGTAGGGACTAATCTGACGTGAATTTGCAGCTTTGTCCTCATCTGCGCTCGTTCCGTTCGTCAGCTTAGATTGCAACCGGTTCCTGAATTCCGTCTCACTTTTCCGGTTATGCTCAGCAATGAGATCAGCCGAGGTGGTCGTCTCGGCGACAAAGGTGGAAGCTGTTGCTGACATTTCGTACAGTTTCAAGACACAGGCGGAGTTGTGTTGTAAGTTGTCAAAGCCGATGACAAGAACAAAAGAGCAGAGACCGTCTCTTTAAAGCATTCGAAAGTCTGAATCTGCCAGCGGCAGACAGCCTCTTTTACGAGCTCATAAATGCAAATAAACGTAATTTAGTGGCAAATTAGCATTAAACAATACGCTTGAAGTGAGCACAATTACACAATGGTACTGTTCGCGAACAATATCATTTGCAATATACACCGGTCTCGAGAACAATAGTTATACCAATTTCTACAGTACATCGTCGGCGCCGACGGGACGATCGGAGTAAGATGTGACACAAATACCTTGCCATGATCGCAAATATTAAACCTTAATGGTTTGCGTCGCGGACGCGATTCGTATGTACGCGTTACACGCGTGGATTCGCGGTAAACGGGATTTTACGCGTCGCGCGCCCCTCTGTACGCGACTTCGTTCTCACTGTTCATCTCTCCGCATAGACTTCCTACGCGCAACAAATCTGTTCTCAAATTCGCAATTGCACATATTTATTGACAGACTTCATCGAAACGATTATTTCATCTGATTAAATTTGCGATGGCGCGCCTAACGGCTAAGCGCGCACTCGACGATGCGCAGGACGCGGAGGACGCTCTAGACGCGTCAGATGCAATGATGGCTTCTGATGAGGAAGGACTGACAGACGTGAGTTGAACAGTGAATTTGGTAATTGATCTTTGGCTGACGCGTTGTCTGGAACCAGGCTTTGCCAAAACGACGCCGTGTGACTCCGCTCGCAGAAACCGACGCGTCATCCTTTGCCGGCGACGCCGAGGAAGTGGACTCGGAAGATGAAGCATTTGAGACAATCAGACAAGTTGAAGCAACTGTCTCTCGAAACGTGAGTGACTGAAAAAGTATTGCAATTGCTTAATCTTTCTCAACTTGCACTGACGACTTTAGACTGAGCCGGAAGGAGGAATTATCACATCCATTGACTTGAAGAACTTCATGGTACGTCTTTCTGAAAGGGCCTTTTTGAATCTCATAACTAACATATCTTAGTGTCACGAGCATTTAAAGGTTGATTTCGGACCGCAAGTAAACTTCGTTATTGGTCACAATGGTAGTGGAAAGAGCGCTATTCTGACCGGTATTACCATTTGTCTCGGAGCCAAGGCTTCGGCTACGCAACGTGCATCTAGCATCAAAACTCTTGTGAAAGAAGGAACAACGTACGTATTTTTGTGACGAAACTTCCAGACTTAACTAACACTTACATTTCAGTCGCGCTTCCGTGACCGTGACAATTAAAAACGGAGGTGACGGCTTTAAGCCTGAAAAGTACGGAAAGCTGATTTCTATTGAGCGTCAGTTTGATGTGAAAGGTGTCAGTAACTACTTTTTGCGATCGGATCGTGGCGAGGTTATTGCAAAATCTCGTGATGAGTTGACTGATCTGATGGATTACTATGGCCTTGTGGTTGATAACCCCATGACGATTTTGTCCCAGGATACTGCTCGCTCGTTTCTCAGCAGTTCAGCTCCAGAGGAGAAGTACGATTTGTTTATGAAAGGAATCCGTCTCGACGACCTCAAAAAGGATCACGACAGCACTCACGTTGCACTTGATCAAACAAAGCGATCTCTTAGTGCCAAAAGTCGCGATCTTCAAAAGCTCAAAGAAACGGCAAATGAAGCCGAGGAGTTGTACAATCGTACTCTTAGTCACAGAAGATTTGCTGACAAAATTGCGAATTTACATTGTCAGTACGCGTGGGCTTGCATTTACGAGAAGGAGATGTCGGCTAAAGGCGCTGAGAAGGAGGTGCAGAAGCTCGTTGAAGAACAGGAGCTAATCAACGACATGATTTCCAAGTTGGAGCTGGAATATGAAAGCTCGAAGGAGATTCTTGCCGAAGCGTCACAGAAGCTCCAGGGCATTCAGAATTCTATCGAGCCGTTGGATAACGAGTACGAATCACGCAGAAACACTATGGTCTCCATCAAGCAGCAACTACGCGACCTCAACGTGAGTACTTTTGTCCCGAGAAAAGAAATAGAAAGTTTTGCTAAATGTTTTTTAGAATGATGAGAGAAACGCGGCCGATGCTATTGAAAATCAACATCATGTATGTGCGAGGTTGGAAAACAAACTGGCTGCAGAGCGAAAGCGCCTAGAAGATGTTGACGGCGGTAAGCAAGCAGCACTAGAAGCGCAGCGCACGGAGTTGTTGGTAGAGGTGGAGACGATTTCCTCCAAGCTCGAAGAAGCTGCATCCGACCGAGCGCAGAATGACGTTGAATTGGATAGCGCCAATAGAGAGTTAAGTGAGGCAAATAAAAAACGTGAGGAAGCAGAGAAGGAAGCTAGTGGTGTCGCTAGCAGGATGTCGCGATTCAAAGAAGCTCAGAAACAATATTGGGCAGCTTATCCCCGCAATATGCCCCAGATTTTGGCCGATATTGAGAAAGAAACAAGATTCCGCTCTAAACCAATTGGGCCATTTGGCAGTTACATCCGTCTGAAAGATCCCAAGTGGAGCGGCCTTTTCGAAGCGATTTTGGGTCGTAACTTGGAAGCTTTTGGGGTCATCTGTAACGAAGATGAGTATATCTTGAGAGATATTATTCGCAGACGCGGAGGAAAGGTCACCATTCTGAACCGCAAAAATCTCGAATTCGATTACCAGACTCCGACAGATAAGAGCCTTACGACAGTTCTTGACCTACTGGAGTTTTCCGATAATTACGTGAAGTACACTCTCATTGACCACATGAACATCGAGAAGTATCTGGCTATCGTTGGCCGTAAGGAGGCAGACGATATAATGCACAGTCGCCCGCATAATGTGACTCAGTGTGTTGCGCTTGATCCAAGAACTGGTAACGGTTTCAGAATTGGAAATCGTCGTGGCGCCTCCAACATTCAGCCTCAGCATAGCTCCAGAGAGCCACCCAAAATGCGCACTGACTCGCAGCAGCAACTTCGCTTTTTGGAAGCCGATCTCGATCGTGCCAAATCTGAATGTAGAAGCGCAGCTGAGGAAGTTCGTGCTGCGCAAGCAAGAGTTCACGATCTTCGCCGGGAAGCTCAAACCATTGCTCAACGAATCGGAAATCTCAAAGCAGACAAGCAAAAGGCGGAGATGCACATAAGTCAAATTGACGAGCAACTTAGTAGCTCTGCTGATAACTCCCAGCTTTTGGCCATTGAAGATGAGTTGCGAACAGCAAGTGAAGAGTTGGAGCGTCTGCAATCCTTGTACTCTTCTTTTATCAATGTGAAGGACACACTTCAGACACAGCTGGCAGAGGCAACCAATAAGGTTGATGAAGTCAAACGGGAGAGGCGAACAATCTCCGGGCAGATTGATGCCGCGAGAGCCGAAGTGGAAGATGCTACTCGTGCATCTGTATCGGTTAACAGCAAATTGCTTCAGCGACGAAGCCAGCTGACAAATCGTCAGAACATGATTGCCAACGAAAACGAGAAATTGGCCATCATACGAAGTGAAGTCGCTGAACTTCGCAGCTTTGCTGATAGCATTCCGTCCGGCGGGTTTGTGACACTCGGCAAATCTATTGAAGAGATTCAATCAGCAATTGGAAAGCCATCGCATATGGTTGAGCGCGAGATCAAGCAAACTCAAGAAGAGCAGCGCAAGGCGACGGAGAGTTTACCGTACTCGGTCACAGAAATTAACAAACTCTACATCGATAGCCAGCAGCAGTATAATAGAGCATCTGCTGAGCTCAGTGAACTGGTGTCGCTTTATGATGAGCTTTGTGAGTCGTATAGGGAACGCGTTGACAAGTTTTTCATCTTTCGCAACAACATTTGCGGACGTGCAAAGGCCATTTTCAAGCGCACTCTTGCGTACCGTGGCTTCATTGGTCGTCTGTATATCAACCATGAGAACCAGACATTGCACATTCAAGTTCAGCCTAACGATACGACAAAGAATGGCAAGGGCCAGCGTGATGTCAAAACTCTGTCAGGTGGTGAAAAGTCGTTCACCCAGATTTGTTTGCTTATGTCGCTCTGGGACGCCATGAACTGCCCGCTACGCGGTCTCGATGAGTTTGATGTTTTCATGGATGCTGTGAACCGTCGCACAAGTCTTCAGCTCATGATCGATACTGCAGCTCAGGCTGAAGAGGTTCAGACTATTTTTATCACTCCGCAGGATATGGGCCATGTGAAGCTGAATGGAAACGTCAAAATTATCAAAATGGCGGATCCTGAGCGCGATACTCATTAACCTGAAATTCGTGGAAATCTGTGTAATTTATTATGGCTTTGTTTTTGGTGTATTTCGTTTTAGCAATCTATACATATCTGTTAATTTACATATATGACCGATACGTAGACTAATAGAGGGCAACAGAAATCAGCTAGAGCCCTCAATCATTACTGTTTGATTTGAATCAAGGCCAGACTGAGAGAGAAGGCGTCGTTAAATAAGTCACTGTATGTTTGTTTGTTTCAGTTTTAACGTCATACCGAGGGGGGCGAAACGCTCGAATGGCGAAATCAACTATTAGGCCGGATCGATCCCGGCGCTATACACCTAATTGGGAAATATCAGTACTGAAGATCTGCGCCATCCAGTAAGCCAGCTGGTAATCAAATGCTATGTAAGGGTCTTGTGTTAGAAAGACACAGAAAGCAAAAAAATATTGACAACCCTGGGATTCGAACCCAGGCCTCCGAAGAGATGAGAACCTTAATCTCACGCCTTAGACCAACTCGGCCAGATTGCCTTTGATGACTTCTGCCTAGGAATTATTGATTATGACCGTCAAACCACGATTTTAAAGTTTAATTTAACAGCATTTAGGTTGTTAGCTTAAAATCCTCCCCAGTCACCACCAGAAGACTAAAAAAAGGCAGTCAGGTGTTTTTTATGACTAGAAATTGCATTTTTTTTCAAATATGCAAGGTACTTACTGTACCGCTGTGTTTCAAAAGGATGCAGGTATATATAGGCGGTTGTGGCTGAGACATTAAATTCCCCGACTTCCGCCAGTTCCCAACTTTAATTGTAGTCACTACGATGTACGCTCCAATAGCGCTCGCACGCATATTGGGGCTCATCGAAATTGGATGAATAAGAGGGTCGGAGGCCTGGGACCATACGATTTATGCGTTTATGGTTCTCGGGATGAAGCAGTCTAGCAGATAGAATCTGCTACGTCTACTACTATTGGATACATGTCAACTACAGGGACCTTGAAGAAGGCGAGCGAAGTCGTGCCTTCAGTCTGATTCGGGTAAGTTAGTCAGACGTATTGGCTATACTCGACTGGAAGGCTGTCGACTTCACATGGTTCAGCGAGAATCTAGCTATTATTATAGGAAATCAAGCAGGTAGATATGTATGAGTGACCCGACCGCTCAGAAAAAATAGCGTCTTCGGTTTGCGCATAGATGTTAACATTTATGTACCTACTCTAAATACGCAGACCTGAATTTCATATCAACTGATAAGAGTCAACTATAAAGGTATGAAAACACAAAACTCAAATATATTACAAGAAACAAGCAATTTAAATCCAAGACACCGTTCAAAGAAACTCTTGAAGATCCGTACCAAAACAAATGCAGAGTGCTGATAGACCACTACATATAACAAAACAATACAACTACATATATCCATACTCTAATATACACCATCGGTATACATACACCATTGTAACTTTCAAAAGTTCGCAGCGGCGCCGCGAGGAACGGGACGATGATCGTCACCAAGCGTTGTAGCAGTGGATTGCACTGCATCGTCCTCGGTGTTTCCATCGCTCACGCCAATGTTGAAATTTTCGAACTCATGCGCATTGAAAAAGTAACCAGCGCGCTCTCGCCTTTGCGAGCCCTTTGTAGCAGGGAAGAGATCGACGATCATGATGATCAAATAGATGCCATACCAGAATGCAAGTGTCCATTCAAAAATTGCAGCGGTCTGGTCTCTTCCATCCCTAGACTCAAGAGTCACGAATGCAATAGCAAAAGCCAAGGCTGCAAAAAACCAAAAAAACTTGATAATGTAAGCCAACTGAAGCCAGTGAACCTCGTAGTATGTTTTCCGCAAAAGTGTATACTCCACGCTGGAGCAAATAGCTGAAATACCCAGACAAACGACGAAGATTCCAAGGTTTGTAACGTGACCAGTGTGGTTTCGGTAAGTATCAAAGATGGTGAGCATGAGTAAGCCGACCTCACCGGCAAACGCAAAAAAGATCGCCAAGCCAGACAGCACTTTCTCTGCTTTGCGCTGATTCCGTTCAAGTCGTCCAGCATGTCGTAAGTAGCGCTCCGCAGAAACGGAGAGAACGAAGAAAACACCTTGAACTGCCGAGCATGCAATAAAGACTGGTTTTACGCCAGATGCTCCAATGTTGGAAATGTAAGGCAGGCGCTGATCATGGCCTTGGTTGGGATATAATTTATCCTAAAGATGTGTGAGTAAATGCAGCTATAGCCAGAGTACGTTGGATGAAGAGGCTAAATGAGAAGAACGTACCTGGTAACCATTGGCGGCCCATATGGATAAGTAGGCAACTAATAATCCCCACCAAACGCATGCGCTGATTAGGGGCAGCACCCAATAGTGACGGAAGCGTCTTAGAAAGTGCTTCCACGATTCTTTTTGTGGTTGTGTAGTTTTCTCCATCGGCGAGGCCATTATAAGTGATCCAGCGATCTAAGACTGCTGATAAGAACTTGCGGAGTAGGACGAAACAAGAGTTGTGAATGAAGCGCGATATAGCAACGCAGACCCGCTGCTCGGAAGCCGTGTTCCGCTGTTTCCGGATGGGGACTTAAAAGAAAAGCAGCGTAAAGGCAGCGAGCGATGCTTTGGAAAGGAATGAAAATATTCTGTATAAAACAGGAATCTATGTAGAGCGCGACGATCAGCCACACATACAAAGTCTGACAGAAGTCATTGCGCGGCCTTCAAAAATTTACAAAGGGGGTCTGCTTGAATATGCTCGCGTGCGCGCATGGCCTCGGCTTTTTTGGACCTGCCCCGGAGCTCGAGTTCTCCGGCCCGTCTCGGGGCCGCACTTCGGAGCCGCGCCTCGTGCCGCGATCATTGCGGCGTTCAGTCTGCTTGAAGTTAGAGTAAGCTAAAGTTCTCCACTGCTGCAGATATTCCAAACTGTATTTTACAGGCTTCAGAGATGTCGATCAATGTTGGAATCAAGGAGAGGCATTCAATTACAAAAGCTGCAACTGTATTAGCACAAAAACTGAGACTCACACGGCATTGTATGCGTCAGAAGCTGCAAAGTTATGTTAGTATACTTCACAGGTTTGTTAATAGAAGTAGCTTTAGCTATATAGTTTCATATGTGTGTTTATTATATGTATAGCGACGTCATCGCGGATCACCATATATATATGTAAAAAGCTGCGCCACAGTTATAAGGCGCGCTGCGAATTTATACGGTATTCAGGACGTAAGTGCAGCAAAGGTTAACACGTGTATAACAAAACCTCTCTTAAATTGTCGTCGGGTTCACGTCCTGTAAACGATGTATGTACATTTATAAAATAGATTCTGGTGGTCGCTTGCATAGCGCGAAGCCAGAATATATTTATGTGAAACATTGTATCACAGCAGCCGAGAAAAGTGCGTCATATTTTATACAGTGCGTTAATGTTGGCTGCCATAGAGATCGTTTTGCCATGTCTAGAGTTAAGGAAAATCTGGGCATTGATGTCACATCTGGACGCTGCATATGTTTGTCGCGGAGATCCTGTAGAGGGTGACGTAAAAAAGAGACGCTTGAGAGAAACAGTTGGGGGCGCAGCCGTGGTTAATTCAAATTAACTACACATGCGGGGTTGAAACGTTGTTTAGACTGACCGGACGAGAGCTTGTCGTTTCTGGCGGTCTCAGTGGACTCCGCGCGATCATACAGGGCATTCTTCTTAACTCACAACCACATGGCAAACAGGGATGACTTAAATAATGTAATGGTTTACGAGCAATTCGCGCGGGGTGCTTCTGACCTGATCTGATCGGACCACCGAGATCGAGGCGCAACAAACTCGCACTGCGCGTTATTTAGAATTATTACTGCAGAAAATCAACATGTTCAATTGCGGGTGCCAAATTGTCTCGAGATCCACCCCGCGCACCACGAGTGTCAGCAGCCAACCACATTTGCGCAAATCAATGAACATCGTTGTGCAAATAAGGATGCCAAACGTTGTTCTGGATCTATTACAGAGGTGTGTGCGGAAAGTGTCTCCGATGTCAACTATGTATGGCGTACACGGACGGTAATCATCGACGTGCCGGCAAAACCGTGTCTCGTGTTTCCCCACGTCAACGTGACTCTGGCTTTCGCTTGGGAGCAGATCTCACACAGCACACCTACACTAGGCGGACATATATATCTCCTTTCAATATCCACTGTAACTGTCTACCGTCAATCTACCATGCAAATACAATCTGATATCTGTTCCACTTAGCTGTGGAGATCGCTAATACTTTCAGGCATTCGCAATCCACCAGAGTCAATCGCACTTGACACAAGACAACACATTACATCTTCACCGCGGCCTTCAAGGCTATTTTACAGTTCACTGGAGTTAACGTTGCCTCTTCACAATGGCGTCCACTCCTTCCCCGACATCTTCAGCCGAGGAGCAGTCTTGCCGACACTCAACTACGATGCCGATCCCCATTCCCATTCCTGACGGTCGCAAATCAGCGCTTAGCCAGGATGCTACGATATCATCAACGCAGGTTCATCAACGATCTTCAATACCTACGTGGTCGCCGAATTCTCCTTCCTACCCATGGTCGGCAGTACAGCAGATGCAACATCAAAATTCACACATGTCACTACAGGGTCAACGCCGCGCAACTATCGCAGGCACTACGTCTCAGTTCATGCATCTTCCTGCAAATCTATACGGATGCTCGCCACAGCAGTCTCCGCCGAATGCCGGCTTTGCTGCATATCAAGAACCAGGGATGTCAATGTTTCCTCCCAATTTCTCATTAAATCAAGCACCACGCCAAAAGAATGCCATTGCATCAGAACCACCGCAGAATGCAGATCAATTGGAACAATCACAGCCAACGAACTCAGAAACTCCTGAGCCGAACAAAAAGTTTGATATGAATTTCCACCGGTGGCTTCAAAGCAGCGACACCAATGCTACAGGTCACAGTCACCACCGCAGTCTGGACGAAACAAATTTTCATTCCAGACACAGCGCAGAGTTTGTCACATGCAAACATCATCACCACAGGCGTGCCTCGACTGCAGTTCAGTTTGCTCCTCCTTATGATTCATATCGTGCTCGCGCGTCTTCATCTGTGTCATCTGAATCATCCGCATCTACAGAATCCACAGGCTCGTTTGCGGAGGCGCCCGAGTACACCAACTTAGCATCCAACGATGAGTCTTTGGATCCTCAGAGACCAAATTCCGTCTTCTCACCGCAAGGATCAGGCTGGTACATGAAGTTCGAAAAACGACCGCGCGAGCGGAGAATCACAGGTCGTTTTGAGCGACCACCAAGTCCGACAGGGGAACGAATTTTGCAGGGAGAGATTTCATTTTAGTTTCAACTTGGGCGTCTGAGGGGTAAGGAAAGGGTCTTTCTGCTTCTTAGTGTCTGTTCAGTCCATATGTTGTACAGTTTCGTAATTTATATTCATCTTGCTCCCGGTACTTTGTAGTTAGATAACCTAGAAGCCTCTGAATTGGCTGCACCTTAGCAGAACGTTTACACAGGCACCCACCACCAGCGCTTAAAACACAACTCACACCTATTCATACACTTAACAATTTACAAAAAATAATCTGCAGAGCAAAAATGCATTGCTATCAAAGCATTTCGCCAAATCAACGACCTTTCCTTGCTCGCTGCTCGCTATATCGACGTAGTAAATCTCCATGCGAAATAGCAGAATCGTCTTCTTCTTCGTCATCTTCGTCATCGTCGTCATCTCCAATCAGCGCCGCGATCTTATCACGAACAGTTGACTTTGGCAGCGAAGAGCTTCTAGTCATCTGACTTGAAGAGGCAGAGCTTGCAGTCGGCGATTTTGAGCTTACCGCCGCGGCTGCCGTAGTGGGCTTGGCCTTCGATGAACTAGACCTTGCGGATCGATGAGAAGATTGCGGCTCCACCTCACTGACCTTCTTCTTGCCATTTTTTCTTCTTTCTCTATACTCTGCGTCATCCTCCTGTATCTCATCGTCTACTATGAATCCATCGAGATCGTCATCTGCATCGTCGTCTGCTTCTTCTTCTTCTTCATCATCATCATCTGCCTCGGCTTCTTCTTGCGCTTCTGATCGCTTCACAGCCTGTCGCGCCATCGCTTTTCTATGTCTATTTGTAGCCGCACTCGCATTGCTAGTACTGGAACCACCCATTGCAACAGGCGCACGCTGCTTGCGCGTCTCTCCGGAAGTAAGCAGGCGCTCAATATCTGCCAGACGAGCCTCCTTGCTCTTGGGGACTTGTTTGCCGTCGTTCAAAGCGCGCTCGACAATCTCCACCTTGTCATCTTGAATCTTCATCACTCGCTGCTCAATACTGTCTTGCATCACCAACCGGAAAACACTGACTGGTCGAGTTTGACCCAGACGATAGCAGCGATCAATAGCCTGTCGTTCCTGAGCAACGTTCCACCACAAATCGCAAATGATGACCTGAGACGCAATCGTCAAATTAAGACCAGTAGACGACACACTGAGCGACGCAAGTAGTACAGTGATCTTAGCATCAGTCTTGAATTTGTCAATCTGCTGATCCCGAACCGCAACATTCATCGATCCGTCAATACGAGCGTACTTAATGCCAAGCTCATCAAGACGCGGACCAATCAAGTTCAAAAATGAAGTCCACTGAGAAAAGACAACAGTCTTTACCGGCTGATCGTCAGGCATGTTATCATTCTGAACCTTTGTAGTTGACAGAATCCGAACAATAGCATCAAGTTTGCTACTTGAACCATCCGCAACAATCTTGTTCTCGGCGGTAGATGATTCATCCACAAGGCCAACTAGACTCTTTTCGTCCGGTAATTCCTTACGACACATCGGGCACTTATGGTGAGTGCGAATGACCTCTTCGATACATTCTTGACCAAAAATATGCTTGCAAAGCGTAATACGCGGATTATGCAAAGGCTCGTAGCAAATCGGGCACTCTTCGTTTTCACTCACGGCAGCTTGCAGCAGAAGCTGAAGAGCAAGAATGTTGTCGTGAGTTGGAGTAACAACATCAACATCACCAATGTCGCTGATACCGCGCAATCTCTCACCACAAAGATCTTTGTGGTTGCAAATTTGGCGCAAGCGAAGCAGAGCCTCGAGCAAGAACATGTACATTGATCCGTTCTCTCTGCCTTCGGCATCCGCATACTTTCGCAACACACCTCTTGCTTCCATTTCCATAGCGTTGTATACTTGTCGCTCCTTGGTTGACCATTCGATAGTGTGGAGATACTCCGTCAACTCTGGAAGATTAAGATTCACGATTGATGTCATTGACTTCACGCGGCGCAGACAGACCGTATGCATAAGCGCCTGTAGACGAGTTTCAGAGTCACCCGTTCGCATCATAAAGCCATTCGTGATGACCTCATCAAATTTTTTCTTCTCAGCCAAACCTCCGGACATACCGAAGAACCGAATAAGGGAGTACAGATCGACAAGAGAGTTCATGATCGGAGTTCCAGTAAGTGCCCACTTCGAGTACGCTTTAAGCTTTGTTACACCTTGAGCAACTTTTGTGTTCGGGTTTCGAATAATGTGTGCTTCATCAAGAATCACTCGCCGCCATGGTTGTTCGAATGTGCGCAAGTTCTTGGCTATCCGAGACACTGGCTTAATTCTGGTCGTATCATTCAAAGCCTCCATGTTTTTAAACTCAGATGTCACCGTTCCATAAGATGTGATGACAACGTCATAATTTTCAAAACGTACAGACTCATTCTTTGACGCACCGTAAAATGTAAGAACGCGTAACGGATGGTCATGATCAACGTGAAACGCAATCTGATCCGACCAGTTAGACATCAAACTAACAGGACAAAGGATGAGAGTCGGCTTGTTCTTGAAAGCATCTGGCGTCGTATCAGATTTAATCAACCCTTCTTTGACATTGCTCGCCGTGTCACTGCATATCAGAGATATCATTTGAATTGTCTTTCCAAGACCCATATCGTCCGCAAGAACACCACCTGAAAACAAATCTGGTTTCTGAGTAGTCATGAAACTCGTCATTTTATTGTAGTATCTTCCACCACCAAGAACTACCCAGAATTGTTCATGCTTATGACGGCTGCTATGAAAATGAGGATGCTCATGCTCGATTAGCCACGCAAGTCCTTGCTGCTGATAGTTAAGCAATTTAGTACCAAGACGTTTTGGTTGTTTTGCGCGACGCATTTGTTTCATGGTCTCTTCAGTCCGGCCATAATTTGCATTAGTAAAACTTGACGCGTTGTTTTCTTGAATGAGTTGAGCAAATTCCGCTGGCGGTAGCTGTGGTGGCAAAGGTTTTGGCTGGCCTTGTCTTAATTTCGCATAGCATTCGTTCACCCAATTCATAAAATGAGTCGAAGTATTCATCTGCTCATTTGTAAACGTGGGATTGTACTGGCGAAACTGAAAACGAAGACTGTCCATAGATTGGGCCATCGACGGATGTACTCCAGGTGGCAAAGAACTTCCAGAGGCACCCGCTCCGTTCATGCCGGGCACACCTAAGAGACCAGACATTCCTGATAAAGCAGACATACCGGGAGACCCATGCGTGCCGATGCCAGAGATACCGGGAACACCAGACCCACTTTGAGGCATGATGCTAGTAGTAGCGCCATCGGCGGCACGACTCTGAGTAGTTCCCAAAGGAGTATTAGGAACAGGTGCAGAAGAAGCACCAACACTAAAACGAGCAGCAGCGGGAAGGACAGACTCCGCAATATCAGCAGCGAGAGCAGCACCATTAGGCAAGGTCTGTAGAGGAGCTGCAGGCTGGCGGTGTAGAGGCTGGATAAAATAATCAGAAATCTGAAACACGCATAAAACTTCACAAGAACAAATTCAACTTACAGTAAATCCTGGAATTAAACTCTGAAATGTTTTCCTTGCAATGTCGTCTCTTGCAGAAGACATAACTCTAAACGTGATCTCCAAAGGAATTTCATATAACCTCGGGTATCCGACAGTGGTGGCCGTCAAAGACACCCACTTTCGGTCCATATAATTTGATACTTTAGCAGCAAATTGACGAGGAAGATATCCGATTTGTTCACCCGTCACCTTCGTGACTTTGACAGCATGTTTGTCGTAAGCATTAGTCGGCTCCCTAACGAGCAATACCTATCAAATGTCAGTATGAGCGCACTTTTTTAACTTTAGAGACTTTCATACAGGTTGATGCATTAAGACGCTTGCAGAAGCAGGATGGTGATTGAGACCAACAGCAGAGACAATACAATTGCCAATGGGCACCATCATAGGATTCCCGTGTCTTAGAACAGGCAAAGGTGGCGTTGAGTTCGTGTTGGTATTCGACGCCGACATAACGCGTTGAGCTGTACCTACTGCCGCTGCCGCAGACGGCGTCGTAGCAGCAGTCGTGCTCGCAGGACGTCTCGCATCAATACGGCCCTGAGCCTGCTTTTTCTTCACCGGAGAAACAGTGACAATAGATATATCTTCATCCATATCATCGTCACTTAGCAGACTGATAACCTCTGGCTTGTACGAAGCGTCGTCAATGGTGATAATACCGTCGTCTGTCCGCATTCGCTTATTCTGACGTGCACCAGCTCCAGCCGGAGTGGCACGACCATTCTGTACCATTGACATAGCCGGTCGACTCATCATTATCACGATGCTAACTATTTATCTGCTGTTGAATAGGTGTATAGTTGACACGTGATAACACGCGAGGGTCGTAACAGGAGAGAGACAAGATACTCACGCGTCACTGACACGTTAATGACGCGTCCAGCTCGCTAAAAAATAAGAGCGGCTCTCAAAACAACCAAGACCCAAGCAAATCACAGAAATCTCTCAAAAACTATAGATAGCCAAGTAACGATGCCGCTAGCGATGCAAGCTCGAAGTTTGACGCGTTTTTGAAGCTGGCTTCCCACACTCTCTTCTGAATTCAAAACCTTTTCCTGGCTCCAAAAGTGGTTGTGCAAGCAAACGAGTGCACTTTGCTGAAAGTAACAGCAAACACGTTTACCAGCGCTGCGTTAATGGCAAGATAGACGCGTAGCGAGATGTGCTGGAGGAATCTGTTAAACTGGCAAAATGGACGTGGCGAAGACGCGTCTATGGGAACGCCGCATCTATACACGCGTTTTCCGCGGAATCGAATTGCACGTTTTTTGTATAGCTGTGAATATATATGCACTTTTAAACCCTAGCCCAATATATTTTGCTCTGAGCATTTGACGTTTACACCATCTTGTGTCTCTTGCTCACGACCTTTATCGCTTCATCCATCGAGGCGCTGATCTCTTTCGCAGGAGTCTTCTAAAGGCACCGACCACAACTTTATATTGCGCCCAACTCCTGAAGCGCTACGCGCACCTAAACGGCAACTCTCAACCTACGCGTCGTGTAAACGATCTCGGTTCAACCCTTGCAATAAAATAGCGATTTGTTTAAAATGGAACAAGGGAAAGACGATTTTCCAGGAATGGATGTTAGCTCGGCCCTCGCGGCAAATTTAGCTGGTATGGGGTCACAAGATCCGTCAGCGATGCATCATCATATGAACTTGTCATCGGCGGTTGCTGCTGCTGCGAAAGCATTTCAGAGCCCAATTGATCCTTCAATATCCCTTGAAGGCGATCAGGCCGATCTGGATCCAAAAAAGACGTGCCTATTTTGTCAAAAGACATTCTCACATCCTGGATCTCTGGGCCGACATCTTGATTTGAAACGGGGTACACGATTGCACCCTACAGAAGCGGTAGACCAGCTGCGTGGTGATGTGAAGCGACGCGGCGATATTGTCGAGATTAAGGCTCGGAGAGCTCGGCGTGCAAAGGAATATAATGCCAGAGATGACGTGAAGGAGCGGGCACGTATGCGTCGAAAAGAGAAGGACCGTCATATGCGAGCAAGAGAAGAGGCCAAGGCTAATTTCTTGAACGGACTTGGACTGCCAGTGCTACCCCCACATCCATCGTTCCCTTACATGGTGCTATATTTTTTACCGCCAGCACAATGGCCACATGATCCACCAACTCAGGAGACGTACAATCAGCTTATGATTATCCTTGACCCAACCATTCATCTAAGAGACGAACGGTTTTTAGACTGGGCGCAAAAGGCGAAAGTAGCATACGAAGCTTGGACTCAACTACACAAATCAAAAAAGGCTGAAGTATGGAATCGTGAGCAACGTACCGCTGCAGAGGCTGCACTTGGATCAATCACGTTATTTGATCTTGCTCGGCGAGAGGAGTGGCTTTTGGAAGAGGAAAAACGCTTGGCAGCGATGGAAGAAATACGGATGTGAATAAATTGGCACTTTGGGACACGCTATGTATTTGATCTCTAATTACATGCAATGGAGTTTACTTTTCAAATTAAATCCTGATCTACCAAAGAAGAGCAATGACGAGGCCAACCAACGAGGTCGAACCAATGACAGCGACGGCATTGCGTTGAGCACCATCAGTGCTTGAAGTAGTGGTAGTCGAACTTGCTGATGGCTCAGAAGTCGTCGACGATGTAAGTGTGGACTGCGCGGCAGTGGTCGACAAAGCTGAGTCTGCAGCTGCAGTAAGGGAAGCAATGCCTGACGTAGCAATGGACAGTCCTTCCGAAAGACCAGAAGTAACGATAGAGCGACCATCAGAAATACCAGAGGCAGCAATGGAAAGTCCCTCAGAAACACCGGAAGTGATAAACGAAACGCCGTCAGAAATTCCAGAGGCAGCAATGGATGCTCCCTCAGAGATCCCTGATCGTGCAATGCTGATACCAGCGCTTGCTCCCGAGATGGCGGTACTGATCGCTCCACCCACATCAGATTCTGCAGTGCTAAGGGCACCACCAACTGCAGATGAAACAAGGGATGCGATCGAGGAAATGGGATCCGCAATGGAAATTGAGGTGGAAGCTTGAGAGACACAGAGTTGCGACATGCCATCTAGAATCGTTGACTGGTCGGAGCTTGAGCAAGAACTGGTTATACAGGTAGTGAAGGAGCGAATGAAATCACTGTTGTCGCACAGGCACGTAGTATTAGTTCCGCATCCCGTCGAAGGAACAGTAGAAACTAAACAGATCTAGACAAAGATGTTAAAACTGTGCAATTAGGCATTTTCGAACAAAGGGGCTTACCTGTGCGCATGCTGGCAAGTCAGATAGACTCTGTGCGCGGATCAGACAGGCGGACGCGACGGAAAGAAAAAACAGCTTTGCTACGGAAACACGCATTTCGTTTATTGATACAGTCTGAAGATATGGCTGAGTGAATGGCCTGTATACGAAGAGAGCTGTTTCAGAGAGATCTCCGCAATATTTATATATCTCTCGGGTGACACGGAACTCCGAATTAAGGGATGTCTTGAGGCTTGTACAGGGTACGTACGCGCGTCATAAATAGCAGGTATATATTCCCGCAAGGTTTCAGTGTCTTCAAACTCAACTCAGCTCAAGGGTTGGGGTCCACATTTACACGAATCAAAATCTGTATTGTGAGCTCAAGAGATTCGATATCATACCAACATTCCAAATTCAAAATGTACCATTTCAATAAGCATAAATCCTCGGTATGTGTACGTCATGTATGAATATAATTAGACTGATTCAGTGGTGCTAATTAACGAACTACTTGTGTATACGAAGTTTAAACCGCCGTCAGCGGGGCTCAGCACAATTGCTTGGCCGCGTTGGGAGTTCTGGCGCATTGCGCAGATCACCAGCTGCACGCATATTAACCAGCCACACAGCCGCATAGCCGCACAACCGCACAGCCACACTCGAAATCTTGGATTAGAGAACAATGAAGCCTGAACCATGCAAGATTGTCGACAGTCTTCAGTTGTTTGTCAGATTGTACTGTCTAAACTGCGGGGTGGGCTAATAAACTAATAGACTGTAACGGAGTTGGCTCTCCTGCATGGACAGAGTTTACTACTAACTGCTTGACTATACCTGCTCTAGACCGGATTTCATTAACGATTGTTACTCAGTTTTACATTTCATCACCTCAACAAAAAATCTACTAGATCGGTCGTGCGTGGATCGATACAGCAGTGCATGCGGATTGTGTCGCTGGAGACTTGAGCTAGGCTCAACTGTTTCACTTTCTTCATCGAAAACCGGCTCAAATTTACGAAGAAAAATCAAGATAAAAACGAGCAAACAAGAAATGTATCAGAACGGCTACTCTCTAAATCAAAACATTCGTCTATCTCCGGTTTTTTCCTTTAAAACAAGAGGGCAATAAGGAGACCAAGAACACCGGTCGAACCCACCGCCATGGCGGTGTTCTGGTATGCACCAGCGGTCGAAGTCGAGGCAGTAGTCGAGGTCGAGGCCGATGTCGATGCCGACGTTGAGGCGGCGGCGCTGGTGGTGTTGGCAAAAACAGTGGATGAAGACAAAGTAGTAGAGGCCCCCATGGTCATTGAGCTCATATCCATGGAGCTCATATCCATGGAGCTCATATCCATGGAGCTCATATCCATTGAGCTCATGTCCATCGAGCTCATGTCCATCGAGCTCATGTCCATCGAGCTCATGTCCATAGAGCTCATATCCATGGAGCTCATGTCCATCGAACTCATGTCCATGGTAGAGCTAGCAGGTGCAGATGTAACAGAACTCTCGGCCGCGGCAGTACTTGTGGGGACAGATGAAAACAAAGTTTGAGCGTTGGAGAGAGTTATTCCGAGACCTTTGCAAAGGCTTTCAGCATATGCGACTGTCTGTTCCTCCTCTTCAGTAGTGCAGGCACCGGAAGTAACAAGGCAGCTAGCAATGGTCTTCAAGAAAGCCGTGTTTGAGCAAAAGCAAGTACCATCGGTCGCGCCACAGCCTGAGCTAGCAATCGCCGAAGTTGCGCATGACTGGATAACATCAGCTTTGGATCTTAATCGAGATCAGTAAGTACACAGCAAAACGTACATAGGCGCAGGATGGTAGTGAACTCTGGGCAGAGGCAATAGTAGCAAGAGCGGTAGCAACGACAAGGGGAGTGGTGAACCGCATTATGAAAAGCTTTGGTGTGAGAGTAAGCGGTAGGAGGAGTCGAGATTTGGAGGAAGTAGGAGGAGTTCACGAAATATGGGAAATGATACGGCTTTAAACTACCACCCTGCAGGCCTCTTGTCTCGACGCTCCCTCATTCTGTCAAGCGCCAGTGCCGCACACGCCGTGCGCGGGGCTACATCTGCATAACTGCTATATCGTCCGTTCATACGCTGCTGCAGCTATATGCATACAGCAGCGGCGTTTAAGGTTTTTTTTTTTTTCTTTTCAGAGTCAGGCCGGCTTCGAATTGCTGCATTCGTGCACACAATACTGTACGGATCCGCCGTTATAGGGCGCCACACGTCCGCGGAGCTGTTCGATAAGTACACCGACCGCGCTGCAGCCGCGTTCTGTAAACAAAGCACGTCAGCTACTTTTCCCACGTCGTATAACGATTTGAATCCCGATAGACTCTGCTTTGGTAAAGTTTTGACTAATAATGTCCGGTACCAAAATGACGCCTTCAGTAAAGCTGTATATACACGATATCGTCGGGCAATAACTTGGAAGTCGATCGGCAATGGCTCTATAAGTTTGCGAGAACTGTTTGAGCGCGACTTAAGTTTCAACAGATTAGCTTAGCGAATTTCCGATGCAGCTGAGCTCCATAATTTAATCTTGTGGTGGCATTTACCCGGGCTTTCCGCGCTGTCAAAGTAATGCGCGTGCCGCGATCGCTTATCGCAAAAACGTACTTGACACCACTGCTAATTATCACTAATATCTGTAGTTGAATAAATAATTGTGTGTATTACCATATCCAATGGAGTTGTGGTCTGTTAAAATTCTGGGAGGCTTGCTTTGTTGAAATTTCAGAGTCAATCGAGCAAACGGATCTGGAAATCTGGGTCGAGCGTGCTGCGCGCGTACGGTATGCACGTCCATTTCGGATCCTACAATATATGTAATTGATGGTACCGCTGCGACCGATCATATGATTGCACTGCGTCAATCAGTGATGGCAGCAGCTTAACGGTGGTCACCAAAGACTACTACACATCTTGCAACAGACGAACACGAAGTATTACAACAACGTTGGTCAGGTCACGGACGATCATGACCCTCGACAGTTGAAGCTCCATCGTGTTCCAGATAGGCCATTAATGCGAGGAGGGCCTTGAATGCGACAGCCGCTTCTACTGGACCGACGCGCGCGCGCGTTTTGTCACTGCAGAGACGTTTTCTGCTGACAACTTGCACCGGGTGACACACAGACCTGTCAAGCACAGTTATGGCGCTCCAAACGGAAACACACGCGCGTACACATAAATGCGTATATACATATCTCGAGTGATGCGCATTTCGCGAACTTATTACATATAATGTAGCTAATCACAAGCGATTTTTCTCTCTCACCAGCACTACAGTGCAGCTGAAAGGACAAAAGTCTGTGGCTTCTACAAATTCAGTGTAATTGCCAGGTTCGAAAGTTTGTCCATCGGTACTTTCTCTACGCCGATCGAGCTCGAAACGAGACTAATACATCTCTTGACTTATTTTTTTAATGTGAATCGGTGTTCTCGTCCATTGGCCATATATATCCAGTTTTCCCCCCTCATTCTATTGCATTATGGTTTTTGGCATTTTAGAGCCCAAAGTCGAGCCTGGCGAGCGAGTTCCTGGCACGGTTCATCTATACGAGTTCACTCATGGTGTCGAAGCTGGCGTTGGAACGCGTGCTCATCTTAAGCGACATGGTGATATCATTCTTGTACCGCAACCTTCAGTCTCTCCAAATGATCCACTCAATTGGAGTACTTCCAAGAAGGGTAACTTTTTAATACGTTGAAGCATTTTTAAGATACATAGCTAACGATTGTTTAGACCTTATTTTGTTTGTTCTCTGTCTTGCCTCTATAATGGGCGCAGTCTTGACGCCAATCATAGCATCTTCCTCGGTGGCCTTGGTTTTGTATTTTAGCCACAACTTCACAGATATCGCACTTCTTACAGGTTGGCATCTAATCGGCGCGGCAGCTACTGCAGTTATTGTGACTGCCGTATCAGTTAAATATGGCAAGCGTTTAATTTACATCCTTGCCTGTGCATTGGTAATTGGATCATCAGCATGGGGTGGAGCAGCTACCTCATATCGGTCGTTTCTCGGAGCTCGTGTACTTCAAGGTGTTGCCATGGCACCCTTCGAAGTGCTCATGAACACAACAATTGGTGATATGTATTTCGTTCACCAGCGAGGTGTTAGACTCGCTGTGGCTAACCTTTGCTTGTTCGGCTCGACTTTTATCTCACCTGTAATTGCTGGCCACATCACAAACAATATGAACTGGCACTGGATATTTTGGTTCATTGCAATTTTTTCCTCCGTGACCTTTATTGGAGTGATTTTGTTTGTACCAGAAACTGTGTATCGACGCGATGAAAAATTCAACACAGATGCAATTGGCGAGAGCTTCTTTGATGATTTTGACGGCCCCTCTCCTGCAGCTGAGGGCGAAGACGAGGAAAAGGTCAACGCAGTAGATGAAGTTTCTGAGCCGGAGCATACATTCCTCCAGTCTTTGGCGCTGTTTTCGGGTTCCAAAACAGATCGGCCGTTGTGGAAAATTACCCTCCGTCCATTTGCACTCATTCTACATCCGGCAGTCTTCTGGGCTGCTTGCACTCAAGCTCCACTCATTGCATGGACTGTGATGATTGGTGTTGTCATTGCAGCAATTTTCTTGGGGCCACCGCTGTGGTATTCGGAGCCCCAGACTGCCAACTTGTACGCCGGACCAACTGTTGGTGCTTTTATTGGATTCATTCTTGCCGGTCTTCTAGCCGACTTTCTCGCCAAGTTTCTATCACGTCGCAACAATAACATCTTTGAACCAGAGTTTCGGATTTTATTGGTCGTTGTTCAGCTTGTTTCAGGCTGTATTGGAATTTGGGGATTTGGCATCACATCAAACGACATTGTGAACTATCCAAGAGTGATGCCTCCGATATTTTTCGGATTTGTGACTTGTGGTATGATTGTTGGCGCGGTTGCTTCCGCTTCCTATATCACCGATGCGCACCGAGACATTCAAGTGGAGGCATTCGTTGTCTTAGTGTTGTTTAAAAACTTGATTTCGTTTGCCCTGACGGATCGGGGATACGACTGGATGATAAGTGCTGGTATCAAGCGGTGTTTTGTCATTGCGGGCTCCATTCAAGCTGCCGTCAGTGTCATGACATTATGCTTTTGGTTTGTGGGCAAGTATAGTCGGTATTACACGCACAAGTACGACATTCTGAAAATTCTTCATTTGGAGTAGTTCAATTAACGACACTTCATACTCATGAGATAAATATACATTGGCGTTCATCATTTCACTTTAGCTTAAAACTAATTAATAGATTTGTACTACAATACTCAGACTTTTAAAGTCCCGCCGGCTTAACATTTTTGATACTGTATATGTATACGTAGTTACGTATGTATGTAGCTCATACCTGGAATTTTCTGACCCATCTCTAATACCCTTTCACGCAGTTAATTTGTGTGTCAAGTACATGATGTAGACAACAGCATAATAAGAAACGCAACAAGGTGCTTATATATGGATAGTGGTATGTAGTGTGTATTTAATTGAAATCCGAGAATCCAGATTCGTTGAAAGCCACGCCACGAATTGGACGTCTTCAATGAGAACTTCAACCAAGACGCACAAGCATACTTGAACAAAAAAAAGCTTCAAATACAATTGTCTTTATTCTGTAAAACCAGAAGGAAATGAGCCAACCGTACAAAAGTTTTACAGCTCATCGATTTCAAGTTTGATTCAGTAGTCTGCACCATATACGCGCGTTGTATATGTACAGCTCTGATTGAGTTCGTGCATGCAAGCTGCAAGCAGTTATACCCAGCTCACAAGGTTCAGTAAGGTTTGCTTGATACTGTACACGGAAGCTTGATGATTAGCTATAGATGAACGTTAGAGCTGCATTCTGTGATCTAAAAAACTCTATGAAACTGCCAAATATAGTGCACGTAGCTGCACATTAAGGTTCCGTGAGTGCACTCTAATTTACAAGTGTGACCAAAATTCAGCTCCATGGCAGTCGTGCGCGTGCTGTATTACCCTTACCCTACAGACGTGTTTGTGACTCCGCAGTCGCAGCTCGCGGACAGCCGTGGAATGAATACGGTGCGACCACAACACGCTCACAACGTAATTTCCCGCTCCACTCCTCTGTTTAGACACTCGCACTGTTTCCCGTATACAATACTTCTGCTGAATTCGTGATATTTCCGTCTTCGTCAACACATTCACATTTTCCTGTTGTTACATACCATACATAATCAAAATGTCTACTGAAGTGAGTGCTATTGTTTGATTCTTTCTTTGTCGGTCGATGCCTGCATTCTCGCTCCGCTTCATCTGTCTTCGTCTTGCAAACCGCTCCTTTCGTGTCTGCGCCAAAACCTCGTGATCCCCGCGACAACATCTCGCTTTTCGACAATTTACGACTAATTCAATACGGTTTTTACGACATCTCTTTGATTTCAAGTGTTATGAGTTGAGGGCAGTACTCGCGTTTCATTCTCGATAAAGGGTCAACTTGTGATCGCCGGCGGACGGAACTCCGTATGTCGGTTGTGCGCGGAGTTTGATTGGGGCCGCCATGGGGATTCTCAGCGATCATGTCTTTATTTTATCTCTATTTGAGCTGTCATAAGTCAAGTTGTTAATGGTTCATCATCTAATTCAATCGCGAAAATGTGAAATCAAATGACGATCGTCACGGGAGCGACGGATAACGGGGTTTGCCGGACGACGCGGGTTTGTGCGGTGTGGCATTGCGCCAGTAGTGCGACTGAATCAAATCACTATCTAGCAATATACTGACAATTATTTGCAGAGAGAAACTAAGACTTTCCTTGCTCGGCTCTGTGAGCAGGCTGAGAGATACGATGGTGCGTATTTTGGAAGAATACAGCACACGATGTACTGACGATCATGCAGAGATGGTCTCGTATATGAAGGATGTTGCTAAGGTATGGTCTTTCTGTATTTCAATTTATGATCTTCGAATCTAATGCGTCTAGTTGGGTTCTGAATTGACCGTCGACGAGCGCAACCTTCTCTCTGTTGCTTACAAGAATGTCATCGGTACCCGCCGTGCCAGCTGGAGAATCATCTCGTCAATTGAGCAGAAGGAGGAGGCCAAGGGCTCTGACAAGCACGTCTCGCAGATTCGGGAGTACCGGGTTAAGATTGAGACCGAGCTTGAGGAGGTCTGCAACGATGTTCTTAGCGTTCTTACCGACTACCTTATTCCACAAGCCGAGAGCGGCGAGTCCAAGGTTTTCTACTACAAGATGTAAGACACTGTCGATTTTCACGTTGCGTCTTTACATAACTAACTGCTATTCAGGAAGGGTGATTACCACCGTTACCTTGCCGAGTTCGCCACCGGTGACAAGCGGAAGGCTGCTGCCACTGCTGCTCATGATGCGTACAAGACGGCCACCGACATCGCTCAGACTGATTTGACTCCCACTCACCCCATCCGTCTTGGTCTTGCGCTTAACTTCTCCGTGTTTTACTACGAGATTCTCAACTCGCCCGATCGTGCTTGCCACCTCGCCAAGCAGGCGTTCGATGACGCCATTGCCGAACTCGACTCGCTGTCGGAGGAGAGCTACAGAGATTCCACTCTCATCATGCAGCTTTTGCGAGACAACCTTACTCTGTGGACCAGTGACCTTGAGGAGTCCGCGCCAGCGGCTGAGCCTGCTGCGGAGGGTGAGTCAACGAAGGACGCTGATGGCGATGAGCAGATCCAAGATTAGAGTGTTGGTTTGATAGTGAGAACGAACGAGGCTGACTACAGCTTTTATTGTTTTGCTTCTTTGTCTGTATGCGTGGAGAGTATTAATCATCTGAAATTTGGCGTTTTATTAAAAGACCGGACTCCTTTGTCTTCTCTTCTTTTTTTACCGCTAAATTATAACTACCGTTTTCTAAATCTCTTGTTTCCGTTACTGCTTTCCTGCTTTCTTTTTGTTGAGTTTTGCCTGTTTTTTTTTTTGATAGTTCTACAGTACATGTCTGCCGTACTTTGAGGTCGATTTCGGTAGCTATGTATATGTGAACCCGCGTATTCAAACAAAGGACTTTATCATATACCAGCTGTTTTTGTTGGTGCCATCCAGATACAGTAGTAAATTTTAATCAATGCAGTGGCGAATGTTCCTGGCCATCTGGTGAGGTCATTGATTGCTCACTTTATAGCAGACATATGTAAATGTGCACAGCGTGCCTACAAACACAAAGAATGTAAAATCCGATTCCTTTTTAGTGACAAACCACGTGCAAAGGTTTTGAACACACAATGCATCCTACATATAGCTACACTTGAAACACAAATATAAGAAAAAGGGAACGAAAAAAAATATAGCACAAAACAAGCCCTTGACAACAACAAAACAGAACAATAACTTTCTCAGGTCACAGAGTTTCAATCATGTAAAAGGAATAAACAGTACATAACACAATAAGTTTTTTGACAATGAACTCAAAAGAGTGGAGGGGAAAAAAACAAAACAGAAAAAAAAAAACTATTGAACAAAATCCAATCGCTCAATCTTTCTTACTCTCCCATCATGGCTCAGGTGAAGTATTTGAAATTGGAGCAGGCGCCGGGTTGTTGTTTTCGCGGTTCCATGAAAGGTACGCGTGGTCACCAAGTTTGCGTGGTTTGATGAGATGACGGATCGCAAAGACCAAACCAAGAACAAGGCAAAGACCACCAACAACAAGGTAAGCAATACCAAGGAATGGATTGCGGCCGCCAACGACGGTACGAGTTGAGATGAGGATTGACTTCGTGCCGCCGTAGATTGCTGTAGGAAAGCGGAAACCAATGTTGATTTGGTACATGCCGACTGTCAGTGCACTGTTATCGTTCCGCAGGGCAAGTTTACTAAATGTAGGAAGACCAGCAGTTCGCATCCAGTTCTGTAGAGACTCCCATTCGGAGATATCCGGCAAGTTTTCTTCCGTGTAGCCATCTGGATACATGAGAGCCCAGTTTGGCGGAGGTACGACTTCAGAAGCTTTGTATTGAGTCTTCTGAAATCTCCGACGATCATTGCTCCAAGCGATTCCCTGATCAGTCATCCGGTAAGTTGTATTCTCAGACGGTGAATCTCTGATCGAAGTTAATGGGCCAAGGTAATCTAGCGACGAGAAAGTGTCATTGAAGTATGAGTTCGCAATAAGACCGCACGGATAATACGGCTTGCCGCTAGGATCCAGAGTAAGTGGCTTGCAGAGATCGTCGCTCTTCAGATCGCTCGCTGATTTAGCCTTGCCGTTGATCTGGTCTTCATCAATGGACTGCACATAGCGACGGTGGTTTTGATAGAAGTTGGTCATTCTGTAGTAAAGCAGAATCGGAGGAGTCATTTCTCTTTCAATAAGGAAGCGAATACTGCAAAAGTCTTGGCTGCCTACAGGCTGCGAAGTGTCACGGTAAGATCTCCACAGAGCAAGCTCACCGGGAGGAGACTGCGGCTTTGCCCGGAAATGGGCGCTGACATACTGGGCAGGAACGGCTTGCCATTGATTGAAGTTGTCGTTGGCGGCGTCAAGGCAGTGTGTGTAGTCAATTGTAAGTTCTTGGACGCGCGAGCTGGCAAGCAGAAGGAGACCACCAATGGGTGCAAAAATGACGCCAATGGCGAAGAACAGAGGAAGGACTGTCCGTGGGGTAAGAATCGGTCTATGACGTGTGTCAGCTTCACGGTTTTTGAGAATTTTGCAAAGCACTTTTGAAAGTGAGACAAAGCTCGCTGCACTATGGAAAAAAAACTTACTGCCATGCCTTCAGTCGCTGCTGTCTAAATGCGGTATCTGCAAATAAGCAAGTGTTAGTGATCGGGGCATACGCAGGGTGAAGCTGACAAAACGCAGCGTAAACGTACTTGGAGGCCGTCTGGTTTTGGGCTTTTTCTCATGCTTGCGGGGAGTCGTTTCGTCGAGACTGGAAGCATCGGAATCGGAACGGTTTCTTCTGATCCGTAGTCCCATTTTGTAGGAAGGTGACGCGGCGGGTTGCGGAAGGAGGCGAAATAGTTGTCAAAAGCTGTAGACAAACGACCAAACCGAGAAGAAATCTGTATTTGCTGCAGGACCAATACGGTATCGCAGTTACCACTCAAATATCACAGCAGTGGATACGCGCTGATGGTGGATAACAGAAATCAATGGTCTGTAAGCAGCAGCCTCTTCTGCGAAGGTTACGGCCGGTGGAAACAAGGAATGCTGTGAGGGTGGCGCAAAGAGGAGACAAAGAGTCGAGCGAAAGAGAACCGCAATGATCCGGCAGACGATCCTCACGGAAGACCTTCACCGGTTTCTATGAGGCTGCAAGAGGGGAAGAAGAGCGGGGGCTGTAGTGGGTGTGGCCAGAGTACGCGATACGTACGCGAAGATGTATACAAACCATACAGCTACTGCATCCAGCTAAGTTAACTACGAGTTCTATAAAGGCGCACCGGTTTGGCTGCAGGCGTGCGGGCGAGATGAGCCGCCGCGCGGCTGCGGCATCTGCAGTGTCACAACAAGGGGCTCGTGTTGATGCTGACATTGGTCCGGAGCGGTCGAGCGCGGCGCTGGCGGCTGAGGCTGAGCACCGGCCGCGCCCTATTAGAGCCCTATCAAAAACTATGGGTGTCGCGCTGCGCGTAACATGTAGGCACAAGTACTGATGAATATGTATGACCAAAAATTATTATTTCAATGAACATTTGTAGTGGCAAATTATCATGCTGCGATTGCTCAGTGCGCGTTGTCGTTGTTGCGTTGTCGTAGATAATCAGGGCTTCGCTGAGGCTTGGCTGGTCCCGCTGGGAAGTGCCAAGCTTAAGACGATATGGAGATTTGAGATCAGAAAAGTCCACTTGCGAATCGCGAGCGACAGCACATTTGCGTGGCGAATTGTAGACTAACGTCGATGAGAAATACTCAATCTGCTATTTTTATTTGAAGCAATGAATTGTGCAATTGCATACATAAAAGCTGCTGATGCACATTATATACGTGGCGTCCAGCGCGGGGTCATGTGGACACAGTTAACGATGCGGTGCGCCGCACAGCGGTCGCTGCCCAGCCGTGGGAAAGCCTGGCTCGCAGAAGCAGCCAGAATTGCGGTCCGAAACCCGAGGCAACTCATATATATAAGGACCCGGCTCGCCGTACACGACGTATACGCTTTCTTCTGCTCTTGCCGGTTGAGTCCGTCCTTCCTTCATCTTCACAACCTCATTAGCCTTTCATTTCTGCGCTTCCAAACATCCATTTCGGTTTCGCTCTGCAAGTCTATCGATGTCTGCACCAGCAGGTCCGCCTCCTTCAGGCCCTCCCCCACCAAAAGTTCCCGAAGGTAAGTCCCACTTCTGCCTGCTTCCAGCAACTTGGCATTTTTTGTTACTGTGCGCGCAATTGTCTTTTCAGACTTCAGTTCTAACATGTTTTATCTCATTAGGCTGGATAGCCAAGTTCGATCCTCGTTACAACACATTCTACTACGTCAATCTTGCCACCCAGAAATCACAATGGGAAAAGCCTCCGGGTATGGTCGATGAGCCTCCAGCGTATACAGAGCAAGCCGCTCCGCATCAGAATCGGCAACAGGCCCCCCAGCAGAATCGCAATTACGGCCCGCAGGTTGGCTATCCACAGAATGGCGGTTACCAGCAAGGCTACCCCCCTCAGCAGGGTGGCTATGGCGGCCATCCTCAGCAAGCCTATGGTGGCTACCCACAACAAGGCTACGGTGGTTATCCTCCTCAGCCAGGATACTATCCACAGCAGCAGCCACAAGTCGTCTATATGCAACAGCCACAGCAGCAGCAACAGCCGGCACGATCAGGCATGGGCGCCGGGACAGGCATGGCACTTGGTGCCGGTGCTGGTCTTCTCGGCGGTCTACTTGTTGCCGACATGATGACTCCAGATGTAGTCGTCAATGATTACGGCGGTGACGATTTTGGCGGTGGTGACTTCTAGAGGATTTACCAAGAAGACTGTGTATTCTGGTAGCTGATACGATTTTAATTTTGTTTGTTTTATGTAGGTGACAGGTGTTGATTTGCATTAATAAAGGTCATTACAGCATAGTACGTTTTGAATTGAATGAACGCGTTCATATATAAACTTGTCTGTTTCGCCTTGACGAATCGAAACATGATTCAGCGTTTTTCCTGGCGCTGATTGTGGGCAATGAAAGAAGATATCCTCAGAAACTAATAATCTGTAAACTCATAAATTTTTCAACAATAGGCAATCAGCCTTTCTCGGCTTCGCTATCGTCATATGGTGGAGGCCGTTCGAGAAGTCCCAAAATCAATCGCAAATCCTGATGCGGCGTTGAAAGGCCCCACATTCCGAACGTTTCACGGTTACACAGGTGGATTTGGCCAAGAACAGTTTCTGGCGACAATTGTACAGCTTCTGGCGGCAATTGTATACTAGCTCTTTGATATGACTGCAGACTTCAAGCATGTCAGCGGCGGCATTAAAATTGCCATTGATGTACGTATAGGCCGGTCTTGCTTCGAATCCAACTGCTAACTTTGAAGCGCGGTGGAACGTTTACCGACTGCATTGGCTCCCATCCCGACAGGCCGGATGTCGTGATCAAACTTCTTAGTGTTGATCCGCAAAACTATGACGATGCTCCACGTGAGGCAATTCGTCGAGTTCTTGAAGCGTACACCGGTAAGACCATTGGCCGTGGCGACAAACTTGATACGACCCTGATTGAGTCCATTCGTATGGGAACGACCGTCGCTACGAACGCGCTACTTGAACGCAAGGGAGAGAAGTGTGCACTTGTTACCACAAAGGGGTTCAAAGATTGTCTTGTTATAGGTAATCAGAGTCGTCCCAAGATTTTTGATATCGCGATAAACAAGCCTGAAGTTTTGTATCAAAAAGTCGTTGAAATTGATGAGCGAGTGACTCTGGAAGATTACACCGAACATCCCGATAAGCTCAAGACTTCTGTCGAGTCCACTGATTCAGATCTTGTGGTTGGTCTTTCCGGGGAAGTTGTCCGCATTCTTAAGCGACCAGAGGAGACTCAGATCGAATCTGCATTGCGCGAGCTCTATAACAATGGTTTCCGAAGCATCGCGGTGTGCTTCACGCATTCGTACACTTTTCCTGATCACGAGAAACTGGTTGGAAAATATGCGAGTAAGATTGGATTTACACATATTTCGCTGTCGAGCCAACTTATGCCAATGATCAAGCTCGTTCCGCGCGCTACTTCGTCTACCGCGGACGCGTACCTCACGCCTGAGATCAAGAAGTACATCGCTGGTTTTGAGAAAGGTTTTGATGGAGGTCTTGGAACAGAGTCAGCCATGACTGGAAAAGGTGCCCGTTGTGAATTTATGCAATCGGACGGAGGTCTTGTCGATGTCAATGCATTCTCTGGTCTTCGCGCCATTCTGTCCGGCCCCGCTGGTGGCGTAGTCGGTTATGCTCTCACTTCCTACGACCCAGCAACTAATATTCCTGTTATTGGATTCGACATGGGCGGTACTTCGACTGATGTGTCCCGGTACGGAGAAGGGCGTTATGAGCACGTGTTTGAGACCACTACTGCCGGAGTCACAATTCAAAGTCCACAGCTTGATATTAATACTGTTGCTGCTGGTGGCGGCTCACGATTGTTCTGGCGAAACGGACTTTTCGTGGTTGGGCCCGAAAGTGCCAGCGCACATCCCGGTCCTGCTTGTTACAGGTAAATTAGGGATTTTTTGGCGTATTGTCTTTAATAGATGCTGACAGTCCAATAGGAAAGGTGGACCTTTGACTGTCACCGATGCGAATCTTCATCTTGGACGGTTGCTGCCAGACTTTTTCCCCAAAATCTTTGGACCGCACGAGAATGAGCCACTCGATGCCTCTGCTTCGGAAACGCTTTTTGCCAAGCTTACTGAGGAGATCAACTCTGAACTTCCGAAGGAAAGCCAAATGAGTGTCGATGAAGTTGCGTACGGCTTTATCAAAGTTGCGAATGAAGCTATGATTCGCCCTATTCGTGCGCTCACAGAAGCCAAAGGATACGACACATCTACCCACAGACTTGCAACTTTCGGTGGCGCAGGCGGACAGCATGCTGTTGCAATTGCTGAAGCTCTGGGAATTAGACAAATTTTGGTGCACAAGTACTCGTCTGTCTTGTCGGCTTACGGAATGGCTTTAGCAGATGTCGTTCAGGAAGTCCAAGAACCGAGTTCAATTGTGTTTAACAAAGACGAAGCTGAGCTTTTTGCAGAGAAATTCTCGGCACTGCAAGAAAGAGCGGCTGACTCGCTGCACCGTCAAGGCTTCCGTGACGACGACATCAAGTTCGAGTTGTATCTCAACATGAGATATCAGGGCACTGAATCTGCATTGATGATCATCAAACCAACTGAAGGTTGGAACTTTGAGTCGTTATTCGTTGAACACCATATGCAGGAGTTTGGCTTCATTTTGCCGAATCGTGACATTATTGTTGACGACATCCGTGTGCGCGGTATTGGAAAAGGTGCTTCTGTCGTGGAGAAATCTGTCGACGAGCAGCTGAAGGTCGTCAAACCAAAGGCTGTGGACTCGAGTAAAACGTGCATGCTCAAGAAGGTGTTTTTTGAGAGCGGCCGACTAGATACACCGGTATATCGTATTGAAGATCTTTCTGTTGGCGATAAAATTCCCGGTCCCACAATTCTTGCGGATGGTACTCAAACCATCGTTGTTCCTCCAAACTGCAGTGCGCTTCTCCTTGACTCTCATGTTATTATAAATCTTGGAGACGAGCTTGAGAAGAAGATAATCTCAACGGATGTTATCGATCCAATCACTTTGTCCATTTTCGGTCATCGCTTCATGGCAATTGCAGAGCAGATGGGCAGAGCACTTCAGAAGACAAGTGTCTCCACAAATGTTAAAGAACGTCTTGATTACTCTTGTGCACTTTTTGATGCGGGTGGTGGTCTTGTTGCGAATGCTCCGCATTTGCCTGTTCACCTTGGTTCAATGTCGACAGCAGTCCGAACTCAAGCGGCGATTTGGAAGGGCAAGCTCAAGCGTGGTGATGTGATTGTCTCTAATCACCCAACAACTGGTGGTACTCATCTGCCTGATATCACTGTTATAACTCCTGCTTTTCATGGAGATGACATTGTGTTTTACGTGGCTTCGCGGGCTCATCACGCAGATATTGGAGGTATTCTTCCCGGTTCGATGCCACCGCATTCACGAGAGCTGTACCAAGAAGGTGCAGCTATTTTGAGTGAAAAGCTTGTTAGTGAAGGCCGTTTCAGCGAAGAGCGAATCGCGGAGTTGTTACTTGTAGAGCCTGCAAAGTACCCGGAATGCTCCGGCACGCGCTGCCTGCCGGACAATATCAATGATCTGAAGGCGCAGGTCGCAGCAAATCAAAAAGGAATCAACTTGATTGACAATCTGATTGATGAGTACGGAGAAGATGTGGTGCAATATTACATGCACGCAATCCAGGATAATGCTGAACTATCTGTTCGCAATTTGCTTAAACAGGTGAACACCAGATTCGGTTCGCGGTCACTGCGAGCGAAAGACTACATGGATGATGGGTCGCCAATATGCCTTCAAATTGACATCAATGGTGAAGACGGAACTGCCGTTTTTGACTTTACTGGCACCGGACCGGAGATGTACGGCAACATGAATGCTCCCGAGGCCGTGACGTACAGTGCCATAATTTACTGTCTCCGCTGTCTTATCACTGAGGATATTCCGCTTAACCAAGGCTGCTTGAAGCCTGTCAAGGTTGTTATACCAAAAGACTCTTTTCTCAGTCCTTCCGCAACTGCGGCAGTCGTTGGTGGTAACGTTCTGACAAGTCAACGTGTTACTGATGTCATTTTCCGTGCATTTGAAGCATGCGCTGCATCGCAGGGTGACTGTAACAACTTGACCTTCGGCATTGGCGGTAAAGACCCTAAGACTGGCGAGCAAATTCGTGGCTGGGGATACTACGAGACTATTGCCGGTGGAAGCGGTGCCGGACCTACATGGCATGGAACATCCGGTGTTCATACGCACATGACAAACACCCGTATCACTGATGCCGAAGTATTTGAGCGTCGTTATCCCGTTTTGCTTCGTGAGTTTTCCATCAGGAAAGGATCAGGTGGCGCTGGACAGCACGTCGGTGGTGATGGTGTGATTCGGGATATTGAGTTCCGTGTTCCGGTTCAATGTTCGATTTTGTCAGAACGACGAGTATACCATCCGTATGGTCTTGCAGGTGGTGAAGATGCTTCGTGTGGACTTAATATCTGGGTACGCCATATTCCTGATCCAACAGATCAAAGCAAAACGATCGAGCGACGGATCAACCTTGGAGGAAAGAACACAGCTGCTATGAAAGTTGGCGATCGGATTATCATTTGTACTCCCGGTGGTGGTGGATACGGACCTGCACACGAAGATGCAAATGTTACCGCAAAGTCTGATGCGATGCACTCGTGGAGAGCACAGGGTAGTATTGCTAACTACGCTGCTATCCAGGAGTCTGCATAAAGTCTCAGCATGCTGAGCTTGCTCATGTATATTCATAATGCTCCATTTTCTTTATTTTGAAAAGCATAGTGACGATCGATCTACGTAAAGACCCGTCAATTCCCAGTTCCATACCGATCTTTCTCTATTTCGAAATCGAGTAAACTGTCCACATACATATGTAGGCAGCTTCGATAGGGCTTCGATATGGCTTTGGCTCACCGCTGTGACAAGTGCACAGAGGCCCCGCCTTGCAAGCACTGCCACCTCCGCTCGCACCCGCACTGAAAATGCTCGAGGTTGCGCGCTCGGGCTGCTCCTTCCGCTGCCGCGGCGGCATCCACCGTCCTGATCCCGGACTCAGCCCGGCTTCCATGGTCACCGCGCAGTCAACGCCACACTCACAGGCCTCGACCCCTTCCACCCTTCTGCCGGCGGCCGAAATCCGTGCTTCTCAAGTGTCGGAGACCCCCGCCCCCGTCACCCCGACTTGGGAGTTAAGATCTTTTATGATCAACAGCGAGGAATCCTTCGTTTAAGTCAAGAACATTATCTCGCTGATGCTCGTGAACACTACAGCATGGACAAAAGTTTACCACTCTCTGTTCCACTCGATCGAAGTGTTAAACTTTCCAAAACACACGCAGCAAAGACACGCGTCCTTCGCAGTCGTAGCCAATCCACGCGCGCCCGCGGCCGCCGCCTCTCCCGCCCGGCCCCAGACCAACGCCACCAGGAGCGTTCCGCATTCCAGCCCGCCATGGTCGATCAGCCCATGCCGGATCAAGAGGACACCCGTGATCTCGCCCGCCGCGCGGGCCTCCTCTCTATGCCTGGGACCGCAAACCCGGCCACCGCTCTGCCGTCGCGTCATGCCACTGCTGACGCGTCCATGGACGATGCGCCGACGCTAGACAGCCTCGAAACGACTTCCTTGAGCTTTGTCACCACGGTAGACTCGCAGTCTACGATGGGCTCCCAAGAGGCAAATGAGCTTGCTGCCGTTCAAGTCGCTGAGCAGAACCCCAGCATCTGTTGGAAGCTGTGAAGCAGCCAATCCTCTAAAGTGAGCCACGAAATGGACGTGAAAGAAGTCTTACGACGATTACTGGCGCATAGGCTATATGCGAAATACGAGAAATGTGAGTTTCACACGACACATACAAAATTTTTGGGATACATGGTTTCAGCATCGGGGATTACGATAAATCCGGAGAGAGTCACTACCATTGCGTAGATTAAAAGGTAATGCCACGGTTCTGCACGGCATCCAGCGCCTACACTTGCGCCAACGCGCTACGCGGGGCCCGCCGTATTCACGGCGTATCCTCGCGCGAAAGGTCGGCAAGCTCTTTCACCAAAACCTGGGGTAACTCCCACTTCTTGCTCGTGCCGCTGTGTGTGCGGCTTCTGCCTCTTGCGGAGGTCTTCCTTTTACTTTTCCCATGATATACATACATGACTTCTTATAATCCTTTTCTGTTTATCATTGCTATTTTGTTTTATGTTTCTTATCTTGACCTGTGTAAGCTTTGGTTTCCTGTCTGACATTCATAGGTTAGTACAGCAGTTGTATATAATATAGCTACAATTAAGATAAAAAAATCTTATTAATGTAGTAAGCGTATGATTACTAGATTTATGTAAGCTCTTTATTTTCGCTTAGCTAGTTATTAGTCACAAAATGCGGCTCAAAATGCCTAAAAATTGAAAAAAATATTGCTCGGCAACGGGGAATTGAACCCCGGTCCCCCGCGTGCTGTTGTACTGAACAACTTGACAGGCGGAAATTCTAGCCACTAAACTATTGCCGATTTCTTGAAAATTAGTATTTTTGGGCCTTTATCAGCATCCAGAGCTGTAAAGTTTTTCGGGTAAGGGTTTAATTAGTATAGGACTTTTGATGAAGTCACATAACGCAAGTATACAGAATTAAAAAAAAAATGTTGTAACGGTCAATTTGCTGTTGAAAGAACATTGTGCTTTGTTCCGTAGTAGTTAGAGCGCGTGGAGGCGGTGTGGGACTGTCAGGAAACAGGTATGTATATACAGTAGTAACCGAGGGACATGGGTGGAAGCGTAGAAAATATGCAGACAGCTTCAATGTAACTTCTGTACACGAACTTTATGAATGTATGACCTGAAATACGGTTTGAGCTAAGCTCTCCAGTCTCCGTGTTGATGTCGACTTGACCCCATGACAAAGAAGCACTGAGCATATTCATTAATGCACGAATGAAAAAATAAATCCTGAAAACCTAATGACACCCCTACTCGACAAATTTCAGCTGAATATTATCTATTCCTTTGCCCGAGTAATCAGTGACAAATTTCTCCTTATTTTCATCAAAAATCCGCTGTAACTCGTCGCAATACTGTTGATGGAATACCTCAATCTCCGTCTCTGTTGGCTGTGGAATGTATGATACTGGAATAGGCTTGCCAACGACCAGGTTGATCGGCCGTCTGTATGGAATAAGACCCCAATCATAGTTAAATATTCCACGAGCATGGAGCAGAGGCAATGTGAACCCAAGCACCGTCTTGATGAAAGTTTGAATCTTGTAAAGCATAGATGTGCTTGTTCCGCGCACCTGCTCGTACACGTCATTTTCTCCAAAGCTGAGAATTGGCACTAGACAAGTCTGCGGTGCGTCAGGGTATGGTGGAGGCGCCTGCATTGCCAGTTTAACAAATCCACGTCGCTTTTTCAATATCAGATCGTAGCATCCAGGCTCGGCAAGCAATGACTCCCTTGCACCTCCTATAACAATGCATATTGACTGGTTATGTTTGAGCAAGTTCATGCAAGACTTTTTGGAGACGGACGAAATACCAAGTGACAGTAGATACTCGCGATAAAATGGAAGCCTGAAGTTTGTCGCCAAAGTAAGCAGTGTCGTAGGTATTCCCGGAAACAAGTTTTCCCATCCCGCTCCCTCGGTTCCAATGGCTCCAAAAGCTCCAAGCCCTACAATTCCGTGTGGATGATAGCCAAAAACATACCGCGGCCCAGTTGGAAGTTTTGGTGGAGTTCCGTCCGATTTTTCCGTCTTGTCAGAGTCTAGCTCCGATTCTGAGTCTGAAGAAGCATGACCATGCTTTTGACTCACCCTGCTAGCGTTCGAGTCTAATTGTTCCTTTGGCTCTTCCTGTATCTCAGAAATACCGAATAATGAAGCTACTTGGCGCTCGATCATACCCCGAGGCTCCCGTAGAGTTTCTGGAAATGTGGGCTCCAACTTCACCTGCCTATGAATTCGTATAGGAAAATAATCACAGTAGAGTCTGAAGAGAGGCAGTCTTCGCATTAAAGGAAGCCGGCGCCGCATAATTAGTCCATTCTCAACAGTCCGATCAAATCCATATGCGTATATCAGATACGCGATCACCACCGGCCAGAACGGGGGGAATGCGGCGACGAGAAAGAAAAGACCAACGCAGTACTGAATTGACACGGTATGACTGTTTGTTAGTACAGTACCATGTAAATCACATAATGAAAAATGAATGCTTACAATACAACAGCGAGCGTCTGCAATCTGCGTTCAAGTGGAATGTTCAAAGGTGCAAAGTGAATGGCCCATTTCCCTTCCCTGGGTCTTGAAGTTAGTCAAAAAAAAAAAAACTCATACAGGCAACATCAATGCTACATACTCTTTCTGTTGTTTTGTGTTCCCATGGCTACTCTCCCTCTTTTTGTCTGCCATTGGATCACGGACTCCGATGATCTCCAGATAGGTGATCCAGGTGAGCTATAGGCAATAGCAGGCCACTCCGGTTCATCCGAGCAGCAAGGTATGACAATGAAGAGTTGGATAGATTTTGTGAATCAATACAAAATGCTAAAATGCCCCAACGGCGACAACCTTATATAGGTGTATTATACCGATGGGCTTGGGCGTACCAGAGGCGCGGGTTCCTCGCTGAATCAAGACCCCAATCCTCACAAATTACTGAACCTGATCTGATGATCTGCGTAAGGATTACCTGATCCTCGTGACTGCCTGACACGAATTGCAAACTAGACACCAATGATGCTGTCAAAACGAACAGCACAGAGTCTTAACGGAGTGTGTGACTGGGCAAGGTAATTTGGTGTTGGTTGCGAAGATGATCGATCGCAGCATCCGGGATCCCGATGTATAGTAGAAGAAGGGCTGACGCAGTTAAGCGAGTTGGGGCGGGGCGCGCATTGACGCGGCCGCGGGGCTTCGAATTCGAATGCTCACACTCACGCCGCAATCTCGACTCCTCGAAAACATGCAGTCTCAAAAGTAAGCGCAAAGGCGTTCGTACTTAGATCAATTTGATGAAACCATGTAAAGACGCATCATACCTGTTCACGAGATCGGATTTTATATTACATCTATCATTGTTGAACTCATTTCGGTGCAAGCGTGAGAAGCATTTGTGGGATACCGATATATATCGAAATGTCCGAGTCTCCATCTGCTGCATCTGCCGTGGCAGAGCTCCCCCCTTCTAACAACCCATCCAACTTCCTGTCGCAAATTACTGGCGCCAAGATCTCGGTCAAGTTGAACTCAGGCGTTGAGTACAGAGGTATGCTGTGATTTGATCTACACTGCTTATATAGGTTTAACACTGTTCAATGAAGGAGAGCTGCAATGTGTAGATGGATACATGAACATTGCTCTTGAGCAAACGGAGGAGTACGTCGATGGTGATCTGAAGAACAAGTACGGCGATGTCTTCATTCGGGGTAACAACGGTAAGTCGGTTAACTCTTGTGCGCCCCCGATGCTTTGGTCTGACAAAGTGATCTAGTTCTCTATATAGCTGCTATATAGGTGGGATAGTACGACGGAAAGAGTTGTTAAGGACAAGCGGTGTGGAGTCCTGTGTATTTTAATACTAGCTTAATGCGATTCATGTTCAGATTATGAAACTGCTCTATGCCATGAAATCAGTTCAAAACGACAGAAATTCACTCGAGCTCAGGTTATCAACGCCAGACCGGACTGACGTCGACTTAAAGTCTAAGCACATTCCATACTTGGCCTAGAGGATGCTTGATACCGCGCTCGCTATGGACCACCAAGCTGAGTTCAAGCACAGTTGAGCAAACTTCACCTACGACAATTTGCTCAAAATTTCACGTCTGTCACTTCACATACCTGTTCTTTGGTGATACAGTATGTTTGCACAGCTTCTGCATATTTGCTACTGTGCTATCTTATCTTTGGCACGGATTCTATCTACTAAAGCGGTCCTTGGCTCTTAGCATCTCACTGGTACGCATAAATTTTTTAGCTTGCTTCTGTCGATCGGTGCTACTCTTCTTAACACCTTGCCCCTGAGGTCCTGTTTCGTCCTCAGCTACACATGAACTTGGGCACGAAAACTGAAACTCACCCGTATATAATCTGTATCCGTATCCGTCTGGCTTTTTTTTTTCATTTTTATCGAACATGCGGCCTCATCAGATAGTGTTCATAATCCGTGTTCACAGATCAGACACCGCGAACTATGTGCTTCGAGTGCTCGTAGTGGACCGGACGCACACCTGAACCACTACCCATCTACAAATTTAAACCAAATTATCTCAGCACTTATGTGAACCAAGATGAGGAAAAAAAATGCACTGCCACTATAAAAGAGAGAAGATTCTTGCACAACATGAAAACCATAACTACAGTAGTTGGTATGTAGTCGGGCAAGTCCATCAGTCCATCTGCGACAAGTGCGGCTTGAACGCTTCGTACATGTGCACAGGGCACCTGGACTGACTGCGAGTATGATCAAAGCACCAAAAGTCATCGCAGAAGTTAGCTATGCACCTTACTGCACCTGCGTCCATCGACAACCCATACAAAAACCCCCATCAGTATGAACGTCAATTGAACCCGAAAGTCCATTTCATTCAACAACAACATTTATAATATCGGATTTCAGCTACTTTAATTCTCTACTGACCCAATTGACCCCTTGGCTTATCAGGAAACATGGATGGCGACGGCATGCTCGTGTACTGCAGAGACCAACCACGGACACTCTTGCTAGCAACTAACGACTATGAGCTTTCATTCCAATGCATGCCGAAATCCGACGCTTCCTCTTTAGCCGAAAGCCATGGAGGCGTCTCGGAGAAAAACACGTCCACTTCAGCTTCAGATGATCGAGTTCTGGTTGACTTTTCTCCGAGCAAGAAAATAAAGGCAGGCTATCGCCTTCTATCGCAAAAAAGATGTCACGGCTGTCTCGGACTAATAGATATTGACGGTGATGTTTTTCTTGCTGTTATCACCCGCTCATCTGAAGTCGCTCGACCTGTTCCGAACGTCGAAACAGTTCATCGCATCTACGGAGTTGAGTTCTACTGCGTATCTAGATCATCATTCGACTACATGGGCGCTGATTCGGCAGGAGATTCCGCATACAATACGGGTGATGGATTCGATCTGAGTGCTGCAACATCGTCAGGATCACTATCGAGCGGAGTAGTACCACCCCAGCCTCCAAACCAAATGCTTGAACATCCCTGCGCAGAAATTCGCAAGCTACTCAGCGATGGAAGTTTCTACTATTCTAATGACTTTGATCTGACGACTCGGATGCAGTCGCGATCATCTGCGAATAGCTCATTTGATATCAACGGCTTCGACCCCACATTCATGTGGAACTCATTTATGATTTCGGAATTGGTAGTCCATAGATCTCGCTTGCCAGAAGATGAGAAAATGGCGTTGGATAATGCGCGCTTTCTGGTGTCAGTAATCCGCGGTTTTGCGGAGACGATTTCGGTAAATCCTGGGAGGTCTGATTTCTTACTCACCGTCATTTCTCGACAAGGATGCAGACGAGCAGGAACTCGATACAACGCTCGGGGTGTTGATGACGAAGGAAACGTGGCGAACTTTGTCGAAACGGAAACAATTTTGTACACTCCACAGTACAGGTTTTCATACACACAGATTCGAGGAAGTGTGCCAAGTAAGCTCTAATACCATGACGATTTGCAATGACCTTACTGACAACTTCTAGTATTTTGGGAGCAAGACTTACAGCTATTAAGTGCTAAAGTAAATATTACTCGAGCGTTTGAGGCGACTCAGCCGGCGTTCCTGGCACATTTCAAGCCGATTGTTGCAAAATATGGACCAGTACACATCGTGAATCTTTTATCGCAAAAACCAGGCGAGACAGAGCTCACGAAAAGATACAGTGAGCACATCAGGAGCGCAGTGCAAGGCACATCAGAGCCTGTGTTACGAGAAACAAAGTTTGATTTCCATGCTAAGACCAGCAGAGCTGGATATTCTGCTGCTAACGAGGTCATGATACGCTTGACGCCGGACGCAGAATCATTCGGCTACTTTCTGTACGAAACATCAACTCGGACGGTTCTAATGGAGCAATTCGGCGTCTTCCGTACAAACTGTCTGGACTGTCTTGATCGCACCAATGTAGTGCAGCAGATTATCTCGCGGTCTGTGTTGGAAATATTTCTACAACAATTTGAAGTCGACGGCCCCCGAGGTATGAACACTAGTGGAGTTATTTGGCCTCGCCATTCAGTGCTTTGGGCTGATAATGGTGATCAACTGTCAAAAATTTATGCCGGTACTGGAGCCCTCAAAACAAGTTTCACTCGATCCGGAAAAATGAGTATTGCAGGCGCGATTGCCGACGCGACAAAGTCTGTGAGTCGAATGTACATCAATAACTTTGTCGATAAGGGCAAGCAGAACACAATGGATATTCTTTTGGGTCGACTTGAAGGCCAAAGCCGCGTGCTTTTGTATGATCCAGTCAATGATTACGTCCTGTCTGAACTAAACCGACGAAAAGGAGAGTTCACTGCTACCAGAAAAATCTCTGTATTTGCTGGAACATTCAATTTAAATGGACTGCAACATCGAGACGATCTTGACAAATGGCTGTTTGCTGATGTGATGGAAAAGACACCGAATGGAGAAGAAGAGTACTCTGACGAAGAGGACAAACTTCCTGATCTTGTCGTCGTTGCTTTTCAAGAAATTGTTGAGCTTACGCCAGGGCAAATTCTTAACGCTGATCCAGCAAAGCGCGAGTTCTGGGAACGTATGGTGCTGCAGACTCTGAAAAAGCGCGGGAACTACGTTCACTTGCGTTCTGGTCAGCTTGTTGGTACCGCCTTGCTGATGTATATCAAAGCTTCGGAGGTTCGCAATGTGCGAAACATCAGCGGATCGATGAAGAAGACCGGCCTTGGTGGTATGGCGGGTAACAAAGGAGGCGTTGCCATCAGTCTTGATTACTCAGCTACAAAGCTTTGCTTTGTTACTTCGCATCTTGCAGCTGGCCAGGCCAATGTTGAAGATCGAAATCATGATTACAAAACGATTCTCCAGGGGCTGAGGTTTCCGAGAGGTAAGACTTTGTTGGACCATGACTCTGTGATTTGGATGGGTGATTTCAATTATCGCATTGATCTTTCAAACGAAGAGGTGCGTCGGCGCATTGCCGAAGGAGATTTGGCGTCACTGTATGAACATGATCAGCTTAACAAGCAAATGCTGGATGGTCATGCTTTCTTTTTTTTCAGCGAAGCTCCAGTTACTTTCAATCCCACATACAAATTCAACAATGGCACAGAAATCTATCATACTTCAGACAAACCACGAACTCCAGCTTGGACTGATCGTATTCTAACGAAAGGCAACAACATCAGACAAATTTCGTACAACAGTGCACAAGTGATGTTCTCAGATCACAAGCCAGTTTACGCAACATTTGAAATTTCGGTTGTCATGGTCAACGAGTCACTGAAGGCGAAGCTCAGCCAAGAAATCTATCTGCAACGACGTGGATACTCTGGCCAGCTATTGGATCTTGAGAATGAAGAATCAGTCAGCGGTCCGCGTATGTATCCTCAAGATGATGTTCACCGTGAAGCGAAGATCTAACACACATATAGTTCCGCCACCCAGCACAGACAAAAATAAATGGTGGTCAGAAAGTGGCCAATCTGCAACAGTGTCATTGACTGCACCTTCTCACGGCATGGTTCTCAATCCTCGTCGCCCAGACAATCCATTCACTTTTACAACTCAGCCAGATTTCATCTCCGGGAATGGCGTGACCGCGGGTTCTCGTGATGATTCTGCGTCAACGGTTGCAACATCATTAGTGTACAACTCTTCGACAGATCTGTATCATAGACAAAATGTCACACCACACGGACATCCTCCTCCACTACCTCGCAAGCCGAACTCGATGTCAACGACAAGCATACATTCCTTGCACACACTCCCTCCCGAATCTCCCAGAGATGAGTTCTCTTCCGAGCAACCACCTTTACTTCCGCCGCGACATCCTATCGGCGTATCTTCGCAATCTGCGCCTTTGCAGCCTACACCAGTGTCCGTTTCGTCGTCAACACGGCATTCACAGCGCAGTTTAATTGACGGTGATGACGAAGAAGATGCGACTGTGTTGGAGACATACCCAGTTGCCAGACAGGGTCGTCCGAGTGCCAACTCAGGCAACGGAGCTGCACACAGTCGTAATAGTAGCGCAAGTAGCTCTGGAACTCGCGAGCTACCGAATCCAACGATTAATCGCGCTGATTTTCCAAGCCCCTCGTTATCGAAGATCCAGCGGGATTATTCTCAGCGAGTGGAGCATCATTCGACATCTGTGCCCGCATTGCCACCGCGTCCGTCATCCGTGGCATTGTCACGCTCAACTCAATCATCATCTACAGCGTCGTCCGCCGGAAGCGACTCGCGAAATTCGTCTGTGGCTCCACGTCTCCCACCTCGTCCGTCGATGTCAGCCACACCGCCAATAGGGAAATCGCCGTCGCCAACATCTGCTTTGATGGATGCCGACGATGATGATACAAAAGACGCGCTGGACAGCTTATGGAAGCCATTGGAGCCGGAAAAGCATTAGTTAGAGAATAGGCGTTGACAGCAGTCATTCCAAGGCAGTCAAGATTTGGATATACTGTATTTTTAAATTATAAATCATCATTAACGGGGAAGAAGCATGTTCATAAACATCCAAGCATGTAATTTGCCATTATCCCTATAGTTCGTTATATCTACCCGTAAACCTGGAAAACTCCACAAAAACATTGGAAAAACAGATTACAAAGTTCTTGTCCGAATAAGACCCTTCAACATATCAAATGAATTTCCGTCTGGTTGCATTGCAAATTTCTTTCCCGTCGGAGTACCATCCGACGCCAATTCTTCCACGACTAGCATTCCAAAATCGGTCGTGATTCCACGAATCCGTCCGCGCGCACCTCCATGTATCTCCACAGTCACGATAGCATCGGTATGCAACCATCTCGAGTAATACAGATCTTCTAGAGGTTTAAAACCTTCCGCTGCAAATACCTTGTACAACCGTTCAAACATACGCATCATGCGCGCACACAGTATCTCAAGCTTTATGAGTGGAAGGGCAGGCTCTGCACGTGCGCGTCTTTTGTCGTTCAGAACGGTAAGCAAAGAGTTGAGAGATGTCGTGGGTGATTCGTTGGCTGTGTTTGTACCGCATCCGATAACAACAAAGTAGTCGTCAGACACATAAGTCGCATTGACCAGCACGCCTGCGATCTTCAAATACTCTGGAGGCCGTGACGACGCAGGCTCGCCAGCAGTCACAGCCTCATCGTATGCGGGGTTGCGTGCATAAACGTCGTTGGGCCACTTGATGCGAATATCAAGATCATCGTAGCCAACACCATAAGTGCGGATAGCCTCAACAACGGCAAGCGACGCTACGTTTTGAATCAGTACAAGGGATGCTCGTTTCTGCACCTCGGCTGAATGCCGGAGAACCATGGACCACGCGAGAAGCCCAACCGGTGAGACCCACACGTTGTCTCGTCGCCCGCGACCAGCAACCTGAACTGTGCCAATGTTGATGAAACCTGTAGGGAGATTGCGGAGGAGTGTCATGTTACTTTCCAGCATTGTTGAAGTAGAGGTGACAACTTCTGCATATTGTACCATAGAGCCAAAAGTTTGCTTTGGCGATCCAGGGGGAACAAGCTCTTTGTAGTACAATTCCAAGTCAAAGTACGGTGTCTCGCGCATAGTTGGGTACGCACGATCCTCTGAATTCAGTCCATATACAATGCTTTCTTTGACTAGCTTGTGAAAGTCAGTAACTTCCTCGTCACTCTGAACATCGTCAACAGCATGCGACAGCGTACGCATACTGAACGCAGCAGATACAGCAGACGGCGGCACCTCGAAAATAAATGTATCATTCTCTCCCACATGACGATACCGACTTACACCATCCGCTGTTTCTTCAATAGGCGTCAGCAGTCCTTGCACGCTTCTAAGGTGCGCCCATAGCTTTCGGATATCCTCTCCGTAGGCTGATGTGAGGTGAAGTGTTGTTGGCAAAGGAGGTGAATCCTGCGTAACATTTTCGTTGATCTGCAACTTCAAGCGTAAAAGCAACGCCTTTAAAAATTCCAGTCGCTTTGGATCATCGGCAAGTAAACGCTCCACAAGATCTCCGTAAAATGGTGGAAGATCACGATCTTTCTTGCGAAGCCGTTTTGGTGAAAACTCGGGATGCGAGCCAGTAAGAATAACATTACCTTCACCGGCTTCGATATGTACAACCGCAGCGTCACCACCTTCAACACTAAGTGGCTTCTCCGTGTACCTGGCCAAAACGGTCACTTTCTTGTTTTTGAAATTGTCTGCATCAGCGTAAACTCCTCCACCGTTGTAGTAGCATGCAAATTGGTAGTCGTTTTCGGTCTCGAGATCAGCACCTTGGTCGGCATCATTTGGGAATTTGTTCTTCAAAAACGGCAATGATTCAACTTCCGCAGATATGCGAGCAGCTCTAGCGCCAGACTCCGAGTCGTAGACAAATCCCGGAAATGCAGTTCCCCGCGCAGTTCCGGGGTAAAATCCTAGTTCACGGGACCCAACAACGGCATACTCCGGGTTATTCTCTTCAAACTCGACTCGCGATGCGGCATAGTATCCTCCGGCACAAAAGCCAATGTAAGAACCTCCACGGCGAACGTACGACGCTATTTTCGCGTTTCCGCGGCCATTGAGACTCGCGCAGTATGGTAAATCAGCGCCGCCTGGAATCGCGAGTAGGGCCGTCGACGCTTCCCATGGCTGTTCAATCAGGGATGTAGCATCAATAGGAAGAACAGCATAGTGGGGTGACAAAAGCGAGCGCAGCGATGCAGTGCACTGGGCGACAGACTCGACGGTCGTTCCGTTTCCTATGATGCTCGATTCGGTCAGGAAAGCTGCGCATGGGCGAATATGTCGGCAATCGGCGGGGACTCACCTGCGTAGACGAGCACGTTCATCGTGCCCAGATGTCTCAAAAAGTTTTGAGATCCAAAAATTGCTGCAAATGAGCAGAAGCTTCTCAATTTAAACAGCGCGACCGGATACCTGGGGTATGATCAAAGAAATGCTGCGGACCGCGTTGGGGGAACTCGCGCGATGATGGCAAGAGCTTTTGGAGGCAGTTGGGTCGTTGAGCCTCATGCATTTTGCACGAAATTCGCGTGCGGCTGTGGATTCGCGACGCGTTGAGCTCGAGACAAAAATTACACGCTTTGGAAGGGGATCTTGGTTCGGGAGCCGACATCATTGCGATACACGTCCAGGATGATATGCGGAAGTAAGTATTTACGGAGATGGATTATGTGTGAGTCTCATTCTAACAAGATGAAGTATCAGGAACGACTCCGCGGGAACCGGTGATTTCTCCAAAGAGCGGTATGCATGAGCGAAGCAGATCATGAAGCACGACTGACGAGTACAGGTAGCGTGTTTGATCGCGCACTTCTGGAACTGTATGTCGCGCAGAATGGAACGGATCCAGTAAGTGGGGATCCGCTGACAATAGAAGAGGTGATTGCAATTACTGGTGAGTTTGGAAACGGCTGCCAGTGCGATGCGAATGCTGATCAAAGGTGAAAACAGGTGTGGAGACGACCACTGCGCGGAAACCGGCACAGGCGAGTATTCCAACGCTGCTGCAGGGATTCCAGGATGCATGGGATGCGCAGGTGCTGGAGACGCTTCGATTGAGAGCAGAGCTGGCGCGCGCACGGCAGGAGCTGTCGACGGCGTTGTATTACCAGGATGCGGCGACGCGCGTTGTCGCACGCGTGCAGAGTGAGCGGGACGAGGCGGTGGCGGAGTTGGAACGAGTGAGCGAGGGCAACTAGCGGTGTATTTTTACGAGTGTTTAGGGAGTATTGAGTGCGTAGTGTTTCTACTGTAATGGAAGCTGGTCTCGTGCCTGTGTACGTATGTTGAACCGCTGTGACCATGGGGAAGTGATATTTCGCATGTTGCAGTTTACTGCTGACTGTGGCGGCGATGGAGAATACGCCCGCGCGGCTCAGAGATTGTGCGGCGATGAGGTTAATTTTCGGCGGGTTTTGGCGGCCCACCGAGACGACCGAATGACTGCGCGTGTGTATGTATGTAGCTTATTTGCACTTACAGTCGTTAATTATGTAACCCAAATTCGAGATTTTCAGCTGTCAACCGAGTCGGCCCGGTGGCGATTGGCTCGTTTCAGACCGACCCTGGCGCTGGAACCGATAGCGCGATAACACACACGCAAAGACGTGCTGCAAGAAGTCTGGCGAGCAGTGTACGTCAGAGTCCTGGCAGTCCAATATGGATGACGGGATCTCTAGCAAGTGAAAACGTACCGCCCATGTTGCTGTTCGACGATGTCTCTGTTCTCACGGGTCTGTTCGTGCTCTATCGGCGGTGTGGCGATCTGCGGTATTTTCCGCAACTGCGGCGCCCTGTAGATGCGCGCGATAACGTTCCGACGCCGCCGCGGTATAAGCGTATGGCGGGGGGTCCAGTATAAGGCGCCGCAGCTAAAGTATGTGTGCGGTATAGAGAAGGGGCCAAAATAGCGAAGTGCAGCACTTGCAGCGCTCTGTAGTTAACACAATTAACAAGACTGTGCGACGCCCGTGAATTTCACTTCGTCTGTTTTCTGCTGCTGCTGCTGGCTCTGCTCGCGCGCCCTTCTTCCTCATCCCCTCCCCCCTTCCTCTCGTCCTTCTTTTCCCTCCTCCTCTCCTTCACCTTCGCCGTCCTTCGCGTGTTTTTTTTCTTCTCCGCCGCGTTTTTCGGCTCCTGTTCGCCCCCGGCTCCTACCCGCCGTCGCCGCCAGTTCCGCCGCCGCCCCGCCGTCGTTGCCCGGTCCGTTGCGCCCTCCGCCCGTCCCTGCGTCGGAGTCGGACGCGTGCCCGCCCGCGTCTCTGTTTTTCTTTTCTGTTTTTCTTGTTTCGTTGCGTGCAAAACGCGTCTGAAGACTCGTCGCGGGCAGTCGTTTGAGCCAGCAGTATCGCTCGCGTTATTTCCAACCGGTACTTATCTCCCCCCGTCGCTGCCACCTCGCGAACTGAAGCCATCATGACCTCAATCTCTCGCCGCCTCTACCGCCGGTTTAGCGAGGCTCTCCCATCTCCTGCTACTGCGTCTGGCTTATTCACATCTCCAATTGATTCTAAAGGCAGCGCCGCCTCAGGCTCTGCCGTCGCACAGTATGGCCCTATCGGCCGTTTCCTGCGCAAGCGAGTTCGCATTCGTCGTAATGTCTATTTGCCTTTGCCAATGCTGCTCCTTGTTCCTTTGCTGCTATTGTTTCTTGTCGGCCATCGCCGGTCAGCAAGCGGCAACTCCTCAGTTGGCTTCTTTGGCCAGTCAAGCTTCCTTCCTCACATTCGCTCCATGAACGAGACCATTGACGCCCCCTTTGCAGTTGGCTGCCTTGAGCCTGACACCTCGCGGCCGCGCGCAAATGCCGTGCTTGTAATTCTTGCCCGGAACAAAGAAATTGACGGTGTCATTGACTCCATGGTGTCTATTGAGCGCCATTTCAACCGCTGGTATCACTATCCTTATCTTTTCCTCAACGACCAAGAGTTCACAGAATCTTTCCGCGCCACGGTCGCAAACTACACTTCCTCAACGCTTGAATTTGGTGTCATTTCTCCAGAACTTTGGGATTTCCCTTCATGGGCTGACCCTGATGAGGTCAACGAGGCGATTGCTCTCCAGGGTGACCAGGCCATTATGTACGGCGGTATGGCTTCATACCATCATATGTGCCGCTTCTATTCCGGCCAGTTTTACAAGCATCCCCTTCTTGCTAAGTACGATTGGTACTGGCGTGTTGAGCCGGACGTCAAGTACTTCTGTGATATCACCTACGACCCCTTTGTCATGATGGAGGAAAAGGGCAAAGTTTATGGTTTCACCATCGTCATCAAAGAACTCATCGATACTGTTCCCAATCTTTTCCGCTATGCGTCGGGCTTCAAACGCTCGCACAACATCACGTCGCAAGGCATGTGGGAGGTTTTCCTTGAGAAGGATCAGAAGAAAGAAGCCGAGAAAGCCGAGACTAAGACTACCGCTGCGACAGATGCGCCTAATGATGAAGACTTGAAGTTATCAGACCCTGAGAACATTGATCCTGAGGCTATGAATGGCGAGAAGTACAATTTGTGCCATTTCTGGTCCAACTTTGAGATTGCGCGGCTTGACTTCTTCCGCAGCAAAGAGTACAATGACTTCTTTGAGATGCTCGACCGGTCCGGTGGTTTCTGGAACGAACGATGGGGTGATGCTCCTGTGCATTCGCTTGCCGCAGGTATTTTCCTCGCACCATCTCAGGTCCACTATTTCCGCGACATTGGCTACCGCCACACCACAATCCAGCATTGTCCCGGAAACGCTCCTCGCAAGCAGCTCCCACGTACACCATACATTAACGACCCCAAGAACCGTCGCGAACTGGAAGAAGACCGGTACTGGGACTCATGGGATGCGGAACGCGAGAATGGCGTTGGTTGCCGATGCAAGTGCGATACCGATATTGTCGACGTCGAAGGCAAAGAAGGCTCGTGCTTACCATCATGGGTCGATGCCATCGGTGGATGGACTTCAAAGTAACGAAAGACAGAAAAGAAGGGACTATTCTTGGAAGGTTCCTATAATGATATGTATTTTTTCCGTTTTATTTATCTTTGTCAACGCATGCAGCATCAGATCGCATTTTTATAGATTATTGTCGTGACTTGCTTTCCTGTTTTCTTTTCCTCCTTCACATTTTGAACTGTATATTCTCTCTTGTGTCCTGAAAAGAGATAGAGACACTTCCCTTCCGCATTGTTAAAAAGAGTTTGCAGCAGTCTAATCTGTATGTCTGTTTATTTATAGTGTACACGTTTGTGGTTCTACTCCTGCCGTCTCATGTTCTTTGTTTTTATGTTTTTTTTGTACCAGTATGCGAGTTTAATGCCTATGAAAGCCTTGTTTTTTTGGTGATTTGAACAGACTTTTACAGCCCTCTACGGCTCTTGCAAATATTAAGATGCAATGATACATTTTCTAAAACTACCGTGAAACAAGAGAAAAAACAAACATCAACATGAAAAACCGCAACAGTAACTTTTCATCTCTTCATTTAACTCAGCTTCTCTGCCAAGAACACTGGCAGACTGATACTGTCTGCGCTCTTTACATGCAGCGCACGCACACCCTCAAATCCATTTTTGATCACGTTCTTCGTAAGCGCTTCAACAACGGCCGCCGTGTTCTCAGCAAGCTGGTCAGCTGTGAAATTCGAGTATCCGATCTTGACGGTTGTAACCGCTCCCGCGGAAAGTACGACGATCGCAGACTTGAGCGTCCGCTCGACCTCAGCACGCACCCGCTTCACCGAAACAGCCTCAGCTTCCTTCTTGACCTGCGCCTCCGCAGCCTCGTCCGACTCCGCGATAGCGGCCTTGCGCTTCTTGCTTAAATGACCCAGCACTGCTTCGTCGGTCTTCAACTGCTTCCGTCCTTCTTGAGTGAGCATTTGGATTGGAATAGGCAATTTCTTTGAGCCGATGAAAGTCTTGCCGAGAAGACCAGGGAGAACGGGGACGACTCTGTCGTCAGCAAGGAAGATATCGTATGAGTCGCGGAGCTGACGACGAGCTTCAAAAGTCTTAAACTTGGTCTTGAGCTTGGAAACGCCAACAATGCGCGCAAGGCTCTCAGAGACTGGCGCATCGGCAACGTCCTCTGGGGTCAGAATATCCTTGTACAGCCGCTGCGGGTCTTTGACCAACAAGCAGATTGATGTGTTATCGGCGTCAAAAATGGGATGCGGAACAGTTCTATGTCTTGATTAGCATTCAACAAGAAAAAAACCAAAACTGGAACTTCAACATACATCCGCTTAGGCTTCATGACCAGCTTATCACTGAGATACTTCTTAGTGCTCACGACCAGGTACATTGCCTTTTTCTCGTCTTCCTCCGGATCGTCCGCAAGCAGATTCCGTTTCCGCTTCTTTGAGCCAGCAATCTCTTCATCTCCAGACTCCTTAGCAGCAGCAGTTTTCTGAATATGCTTGAGCAACGCGGCAAAAGCCTTCTTTGTCTGCTCGACAGTGAACTCGGTCACTGCAGCTTCAGGCTCGACGGCCGCGGTCGTCTGCGGCTTCGCAGCCTTTTTCTTGCCTCCTGCACCAGCAGCAACCTTCTTCGTCTTGCTTGCAGCCGCAGCCGCTGGCTTTGTGGTTTTCGTTTTTGCGGGCATGTCTCTGTTGCTTAAATCAATCAGTAGAAGAACAACCTGTGAACCCAAGCTGTGCTGATATACCTGTGAGCCCAGTTTGAATTTTTTTTCCAGTCAACTTACGCCGCACGCATTTTTTTGTCATTACCCTGCTGCCCTTGGGAGTTACCCTGTCCATTATTGGGAGTTTCCCAATTCGGGCGGCTGTAACTATAGCTCGAGTGCGAACGCGCCGCGCAAAGACGCGTTCGGGGGCCATACACGGATACACCGCAAGAGCCATTTTCACTCCTGCTTTTTCGCACTCGTTTTGATCTCCGGGAGGCATTCAAGCCGACAGTCCTCAATTTTGCGGAAAAAGATTCATCGCATAGAATACTGTGAATGGCTGAGTTTCTGCGATCGGTGATCGCATCACCGCGCGCAAGGCACTATGATCCCGTCGCGGGTACGTACCTTGATCTGGCGTACCTGGATCACAACTTCATTGTGTGCTCCATGCCTACAAAGGAGTTTCCAAAGATCATGTACCGTAACTCGCTGTCAGATCTGCGGAAGCTGCTCACTTTGAGACACGGAAATCGGTGGCATATTTGGGAATTTCGCGCAGAAGGCACAGGATATGATGATGCTGAATTTTTCAATCGAGGTGAGGCGTTTACAACTTTTGTTGATCTCTGGTTTGTTTGATCTACCTGGGCTAACAAATCCTCCAGTATCGCATTTTCCATTTCCAGATCACAACCCACCTCCTTTTTCACTTCTTCCTCAGGTTGTCTCGTCTCTCCACAAGTTCCTGTCACAAAATGAAGAAAACGTGGCAGTGCTACACTGCAAAGCCGGAAAAGGCCGATCCGGCACTATATTTTGCGCATACCTAATAGCACAACAGCGATGGTCCGCACAAGCAGCTCTTGCTCATTTCACATCTCGGAGGATGCGGTCTGGCTTTGGTGAGGGAGTGTCGATCCTGTCACAGCGAAGGTATCTCAGTTACGTTGAGACCTGGGCACGAGATCCAAATCGCGAATACCGCGATATTCCTGCTGTGATAACCGAAATTCGCGTGTTCAACCCTGTTCATGGACTTGAGATCCGGATATGTGAATATAAAGAGCATGGACGGAAGCGAGTACCAGTGTATCAGTTCTCGCGGCACGACCAAGTTCAGCATCGGACACTACCAGTTACAACAGCATCTCAATCGAAAAGCACTTTGTCTCGTGATTCTTCTTCTGACTCTGAGTCTGAAGTTCCACGGTTATCTGCAGTTCAGTCAACGACGGACGACGATGACGCAGAAGAAGAAGAGCGGCCAGCGTCTTTGGTACGATCAGAGTCTGATGCAACAGAGTTTTTAAACAAGGGCTCTCTTGATTTGCGACCTCTAGACCTCCCACGCGTCGATTCAGCTCCCGTGGTAGCGAGCGCTACTACCGACTCTACCGACTCTCCAATCATTCTCTCGTCGCCAAAACATCATCACCGCAACCACAGTCATCACAACAGCCACCAAGGATCTCTTGTCGCGTTGCGTCCTTCTGCGGACGTGCACGTAACTGCAGACGTGAATATCTGCGTTGAGAAGAAGCTTTACGGCCCAGCAGGTCTATCTTTCCTTAGTGCCACTACTTATACTTGGTTCAACGTGTTCTTTGAGGGCGACCATGATACAGGCGGTACATTTTCGATCGCATGGGACGAGATGGATGGGTATAAAGGCACGCGCAAACGAGGCGGAAAGACTTTTGACCGCATTGAAGTTGATTGGGTTATTGCGCATCCAATGGAACTGCCACCTGGTGAGAGATCTCCTGATATAATAGACTTGAGCGTTCCCGCTCCTGAACCGCCCGTGCGGTCTGAGTTGTGATTCTTTGTTTGTTTGCCTTGTGTTCTCTTTTTTGACGTGGATGTGTGCTTGGAATGGGTTAAAAAAAGTTTAGTCTAGGATATGGCATTGCGGAATAAGAACTAGGGATTGTGAAGTTGAGAGTTAAAGATTGTTGCATTTAGACACAATTCACTTAAAACTGGGATGAGTATGTACATGTGTATGATTTCTCTGTAGCAGCTAAAGACATGCCATGTCTCTTTGTCAGTGCTTCCGGAGCCATAAATCTTCATGGAGCGACACATGGTGTAGCTGCATAGTGCCACATTAGCGTTAGCGCATCTCGAATCAGAGTGGTAGTACAGTAGTAAAAAAGTGGAACCAAACTCGTCATCTATCGTCAAAAGACATGGCCTGTTTGATTTCATCGTCGTCTCCTTTCGCCTGATAGTATGTATGATCAACTCTGATCTTGCGTCCCAAGATTTCAGCCCCGTCGAGATTGTCAACGGCCAGTACAGTGGATCGTTGGTCTTCGTACTTTAAGAATGCGAATCCTTTTGATTTACCGGTATCTTTGTCGCGCATCAGTTGTATGAACACTGGGTTTCCATATTGTGAAAATATCGTAAGAACGTCTCCTTCTGTAAGATTAAAAGGTAGAGATCCAATGACTATCAAGTTAGCACTCTTTTCTTGCCACGTTTCAGGTAGTAAATCATACAGATGAAGGCGGTATCCTTATAATCGTTGTGCCACGATGCCGAGTCACTCACACCCGCTTCCAGTTCTTGCTCATTCAGCTTCGCAATCCGGCGCACATTTGCTCGATCATCTCTCCTCTGTAGTGGCGTTTTATAGCTCATTTTGAACTCGTTGGCTCTCGGCTTCACTAGAGAGAACAGTCCTGATCTGTTTCCTGATCTGTGGAATCTCTCGCTGTTTAACTCACACCGGTGTGTGGCAGTGCAGTGTGGCGGGTCATGCGGCGCGGGACAATATGGGATGACTTCGAGATGCTCAATTCCGCTGCTGTCATCATGATCACTCGTATAAAATATCTGAAAAATCGGTCCGGCTCTTTGGCATAAGACGTCTCCTGCAAATTATCAATAGTTCGGCTTCACAAGAGCTTGAACAATAAGAAAAAGGCGGAAGAAATCTTGGTCAGAATGGCGTCAAATGTACTCCGCGCACAGTTCGTGTCGCGATGGTGTATGCCCACAAGCACGCGCAGGCTCGGCGGACTTGCGACGGCGTCAATGCCTTCACTATACAGGTCTACTGCTTTACCGAAGATGGTGTTTAGCAGTGTTGCAAGTGTGAGATTTGCGTCAACAGAGTCGAAGAAGGAGCCAACAGAGCAATCACAAACGCGGAAACGAATAAATCCTGCGTTTGAAAAGTATCTTGCGGATCGAGGTATGACGCTTAAAGATTTTGTGGACAAGCAGGAAGCGAAGCAAAAATACAAGAATACGACTGCCTTGTATTATACCGCATCGGTTGTCGTTTTCTTTCTTGGCCTTACCTACGCCGCTGTTCCGTTTTACCGACTATTGTGCCAGAAGACTGGATGGGCCGGAACTCCAATTACAGATAGCTCGAGATTTACACCGGATAGATTGGTTCCTGTGGACACGGACAGAAAGATTCAAGTGTTTTTTGAGTCCGATGTGTCACGATCTTTGCCGTGGAGCTTCGTGCCGTTGCAGCAGTCAGTAACCGTCGCTCCCGGCGAGACCGCCCTTGCATTCTACAAAGCGAAGAACAAATCCACGGAGGACATTATTGGTGTTGCGACATACAAGTATGTGACCGGAAACTGCTATTTGCACATTGGTTTGCCGTGATCTAACATTATTCAGTGTAACACCGCAGCAAGTAGCGCCATATTTCAGCAAAATCCAGTGCTTCTGCTTTGAGCGTGCGTTGGCTCTATAATGAAACTTGAATTTGTGGTATTGACGTAACAGAACAACAACTACGAGCTGGTGAAGAAGTTGATATGCCAATTTTTTTCTTTATTGATCCAGACTTCGACTCAGACCCACTGATGAAGGTATATTTCATATCTTCTTGAATATGTGATTGTCGGCTGACTCTTTAGAATATCTTCCAAGTCACCCTGAGTTACACGTTCTTCCGTAAGTTTCCGAGAAGTCGTTCTTCTGGCGCAGACTAACACTCACAGGTGCTAAACCGAACTCATATGGCCAGCTCGAACCTCTTACAGTCGGCGACAGCACAACTGTTCAGATTCCCATTAGCGTTAAGTCCTCATGATCATGATGACTGCTGCTGTCATATAATGTACATAGTTTCCATAAATTTAACACGAGTTCAAACACAACCTAATCCTATCTATACTATTACAAATCCATCTTAGAGTCTTCTTCATCCAAGCTCTGCACAATGAGCGCCAACTTTTCCTGCAACACCCTTATTCCCTCAGTCACGATCTTGTTCGTTGGTAGCGACCCCACTGCTTCGACATCCACGTAAAACCGCTCAGGAACGGCGTTATAGTCAAACGGTTCGTCCTTTGGTGGCTCCTCCCAGTCGGCATTTTTGCTTTTCGGCCACTCCTTTTCCGCGGAATCTTCAAACCAGTACTCTGTATGTCGCAGCTTATTCCAAGGATCGTACTCGAATCCAACAGCCGCAGTCGGCGACCACTTTGCGTGCTCCTTCGCAATACCCTTCTTCGCAATGCACTTCAACCGCAGCTCCTGATGCTTTCGCAGTTTGCAAATCAAAACACCCTTGCCTTCAGGATCTACTCAGTGTTAGACTTATGGTATCGTCTTAAATAGAAATAAAGTGCATACCGTTTATTATTGGCCGTCCAAGGTTATCCGGAGCTCTCGAGGTAACAACCAAATCTCTCGTGTAAACGTCCATGGTCGAGTCACCTGTACACTTCGCGTTGAGCGATAGCGTCACCGAGCACTTCTCGCAGTATTGATCGCAATCACAATCCTACACCACTTTAGAATCACGAATGGCTTCAAAATGTTGACATAACATAACATACTCTTGTATAAGCCAACTCGGCGACGTTCTCCGACTCAAGAGGAATAAGACCTAGGCGATGAGCAATAAACTCATCTGCCAAAACCGACGTATTACTCTCGACTTCGACCAGATCAATTGCTACCGTGCGCCACATTAGCTCCTTAATCTATCGACGTACTGACAAATGCATACCAATCGTCGGAATCTCGCCAAGCATTACTCTTCGAAGTGAATTTGCAAGACTGAACATATGTGAGCATTCACATTACCGCATTTTAGGAAATGTAGAACTCACGATAGATCGAGGTCTGAAAGTACAAACTCAACATTCTCCTTTCCTGCATGCCGTATAGTGACCTGTGGTCCTCGCGTACTACTGTAATTCATTCCGTATATGTAATGATATCCACAAATTCCGTGGATATTTGTGATTTCGTCAACCTGGGAGTCACGCGCAAGTCGTGTTGCTTTAGACTTCGGTTTTGTCAATATCAAAGTTGCAAGCAGCTCGAAGCAACGCGTGAGATACAAATAGGGTTAGGTCTACGCCAATTTATAAAACTGGAGCTCAGTTATATGTAACGCTTTTAACGATCGGGAAAATTAACTTTGATGTTCCGAGTCGAGGATTTCGAAGCTCATGCTAATTGCAGGTTCCGCGCTGTGAATTGTTGAGTTTTCTCAAAGCAAACATCCGAATTACATTTGAGCAATAACGTGCTTTGAAGTTTCGGTTTGAGTTGGTGATAGAGAGTCGCCGATAATCAACTGGTACGCTACTCCATTTCTCAAGAATCATTTGGTACATTTGCAATGCACAGTTTTAACACGACTTATAGCACAATGAGTTTTCTTTTTCGGATACTAGGTGCCCGCGCTTCAACAGCCTCCGCCTCGGCAATTCAGTTTCAGCCCTTCAAGTCCGTCGCCACTCCCCGACACTTCAGCTGCGGTAATGCCGTTTCGCGCGCATACAAACTTGTGTGCTCACGACGCGTTTCTCAGGTTCCTGCTCTGAAGACCAACTACTGGGTCAAGCAGCACCTGAAGACTGGTCGTCGTATCAAGTATCCTGTGTACCCCTACGGCGATGCTACGGTTTTCAAGCGTTCTAACCGTGGTCTTTACGGTGCGCGATTCCCGCAATACGGCAACAAGGTCTCGTCAGAGCTGCGGAACAAGAGCCGTCGCAGATGGCTTCCCAACGTTATGTACAAAACTTTCTACAGCGAGACGCTTAAGTGCAACATCAAGCTTCACGTTGTCGGCAAGGTTCTTCGTACCATCAAGAAGGAGGGCGGTTTGGACAACTATCTGACAAAGGACAAGGCAGCTCGGATAAAAGAGTTGGGCCCGAGAGGATGGAAGCTGCGGTATGCGGTTCTGCTGAGACAGCAGAAGCTGAAGCCGAAGGAGCTTTAAGAGATACTCTGCATTGTAATATAGGAGCTAGATGCCGAAAACTTCGTGGGATGTATATAGTGAGAATGACCGTCATATATAAGAATTGGCAAACACGCTTTCAATAAAATTAGTATTGACGCTTACGTGAATTTCTGTGCAGTACAATTATTCGCGGTGAAAAGCGCATGGCACTTGCATATATCTGAAAAAGCACGGTGCCGCCAGGTATGTATGATACATAGCTCAGTCGTAGTCGGGGAGTATTTTCTGTTTACGAGAGTTAGACGTCTTTCGCATCTTTTGAATAAGATTCCTGATGCAGAAAGAAAAAAACTACAAATTTCATAACTAAACACTCATAGTTTTTCTGAGACATAATTTAGATGCTGGCTATAAATCTGTAGAGTTAATTGTAAGGGCCGCTGGGCCGGATGCAAATCATCGGCAGCCGTCTCGAGATACAAAAATATCTTCCAGTGCCACAATGTATAATTACCTTTCTTTGTCTCTTTGGTTGGGTTGCTATAGTATAGTCGATTATTAGAAAAAAAAAAAGGAGATTGGTATTAGTTAGAGAGCTATGGAGACAGAGAGTGTTGCCCGAATTGGACAGGCTCGGCGAGCAGGATATCTGAAGGAGAGCAGTAATGCTCCGCAAAAGTACCGATTCATAAATCGATTCAGTTCTCTTTCTCAGACACATGATTTTGGAAACGGCTCAGACACGAGCTCTGAGAGATCGTTCAGCACTTTAGAGAAAGCACCGCCCCCAGTGTCTGACGAAAGTGAATCGTACATGGGAGATCAGAATAAGCTGAGCGTGTTGATGAATGAAGATGGATCTCTATTTTTTGTCGCGGACGAGGAGATTGATATGAACCAGACTGGTAATGTGACTGATTCCGACGATCAGAGTCCACACAGTTTGCTGGAAGTCACAACTCCTCTTGAAAACTCTCAAAACGAAAAGCTTGGAGATCCACTTTCTCAGCTCATGAGTGACGACTTCTTCAAGACCTCTACGGACGGTTGCAAAGATGCTTTTCAGAATACGGCTTCTTATTTGAACTTGCTCAAATATTCTCAAGACTTAGAAAAAGACGGCTCATTCGACATTGATTTTGAAGAGGGGGAGAAAACTACGCAGCAAGAGCAATTGACGCCCGACGTGGAAACTGAGTCTGAGGATTTTGAGCAGCAGGATTATGCGGCACCGTCTGCGGTGAGTTCCACCCCTCCAATTCTGAAATGGAAGCAGACGATACCGTCTCGCCAGCCGCAAGTCACTATGGATGGACGATTGATGCCCAAGCTTTATACCGGCAATGGTGGGATTCCCAGCTTGCAGCCCTCCGAGCGAGACGCAGGTGGGAATCCAAATACCCCAGCCCATTATTTTTCACCAAACAGGTTTCCTCTTCTAATTCCTCCTCGCATATCACAGAGTCCTGTGCGAGAAGTCAGTCAAAGCATCTTGAAAGATGATAGAAATGCACCACTGTCGGAGCGTGAGAAAAGTCGACCTACGAACGACGACCGCAATGATAATATCGCACAGATATCCGGGAAGACAAGAGATCCCAACTATATACCTAGAAGGCGCTTGTTTGGAGGACGACGGGGACTGTCAATTTTGGATACTGTTCACGAGATCGACGAGGACAATCTTGACGGTGCTGATGACAAGACGAAGAGGAAAAGCTTAACTCCTGAAGAAGAAGAGTGCAAGAGCCACTCTAGTCGCAAGTCGCATCTCCGAGAGATATTCTTTTCCGAAGTTAAGCCTGTCTCACTCGCGGTAAAGCCACCTCCATTAAGAATGTACAAGCGGCCTCTAAGACGTATTCGCGAGGTCTCCAAAGCGGTTCCGGTCGATAGCGGTGAGATGCAGAGCTCTCCGCGAACATCCAAATCATTCCCAATACATATGGTGACAGAGCTTGACAATGGACAAGTTGTTGCCCAGGACTCAAAACCGAATCCTGCACCAGATGCGGAACCAGCGCACAATGTGGAAGCCCCGAGGCGAACTTCTCAAACATCGCGCAGATCCCAGAGACGATCAGAGGACTTGGAGTACTCTATGGAGCAACGACTGATTCAGATGCAGCGAAGAGACCGAATGGTTTGGCTCATTTTGTGTGCAGTTGCCGTGATCCTATTGCTAGGTAGTGTTGGTGTTGCTGTAGGTGTGTATATTGCTGGCAAATATTCGAACATGCCACTTGCTGGAGGGCATTAGAGGAGGCGCGAGTCGCTGCAGGTTTCATAATACACAGAGTACAGTGGATAATTTACTGTGGCAGAAGCTGTAGTATTTCCTGTCAGGCCATGGCGACCATGATCTGTCCACTTGCAATGGCAAGCGGTGTAATTGACAGAGAATCGGAGAACTGTACATTAAATCTTCGATATACCTCGGTATCGACACGAAATCGATACTGATCTTATCTGTAATCGCGCGACAAAGCCATTATTGTTTCGCGACATGACATATTGCGGGGCGTGTACAGCATTTGCACGTGCTGCTGCGCTCCGCTCTCACATACTGTACAGAGTTTGGAAACCAGCCGCGCGGCGCTCCGCCGGGTTAGGGCGCGGGCTGGCCACCGTCTGCGTATACACTAAGTTAACTGCAACGCCCATTGCATCGCGACTTTTTTGTCTGCAACCGCGGTCGAGTCTCCGTCCACGTCACCGTCGCCAGCGCCGCTCTTATCTGCACCCCCGCTCTCCCCCTGTCTCGCTCGGCTTTTCTTCTCTGAGCACTTGTGGTTACTGCAGGTCATTGTCCACTCACACTTCGCAAACAGCCCTTGCTCGCAGTCTTCTCGCCCTCCGCGCGGCTGTGGACTTCTTGCTGCGCCCGCCGTGATCGTCGTCTTCGGCTCTGCCGCACTGCATTCTGACATCGCACACTATCACCCAATCCATTGATCCGCACCTGCGATCACTATACACATTCCTTTGCGTTCTAACATCATAAATAACACGATGCCTCTTGGTTTATGTATGTTCTTGTTGGATTTGTTTCGGCTGCTCTAGTCATTCCGCTTAAGGATCAGCAAGCTAATCGATAAACATCTAGCTTCTAAGGATCACGCCGAAGCTTCGGTCGATGGTAAGTTTCGTCCATCGGTTTGTACTTTCACACTTTCAGTGACTTCAGACAGATCCGATGATCCAATTCGATGTGAGAGGAGTAATTGACGACTTTTTCTAGATGTCGACGAGGTCGAGGGTGACCAGCGCAACATTCTTCTTTCGATCATCTCGTCGCTGCGCCCGGGATCGGATCTTTCACGAATCACTCTTCCTACATTCATTCTGGAACGCAAGTCAATGCTTGAGCGGATAACAAACCAGCTTTCGCACCCAGATCTACTACTCGCTGCCCATGCGGAAACCGATCCGGTTCTGCGATTTGTCGGTGTCGTCAAAGTAAGTAGCTGCTGTGACTCTTTGTATGAACGCATCGTGTGTAACTAATTGATGTAGTGGTATTTGTCCGGTTGGCACATTACTCCGAAGGCCGTCAAGAAGCCACTCAACCCGGTCCTGTCCGAGTTCTTCACATGTTACTGGAAGCTCCCCAATAACACAATGGCATACTATATTGCGGAGCAGACTTCCCATCACCCGCCAAAGTCGTCGTACTTCTACATGTCGCCCGAGAACCACATCCGCGTCGACGGTACTCTCGTGCCAAGATCGCGATTCCTTGGCAACTCTGCTGCTTCGCTCATGGAGGGCGCTGCTATTCTTTCTTTCCTCGACAAAACCGATTTCCGCGGCAACGAGGAGCGTTATGAGCTCACCCAGCCAAATATGTATGCACGCAACATCTTGATCGGAAAACTGAAATACGAACTTGGCGATCACTCGCTGGTCAAGTGTCCCGGCAATGATCTCGTTGCAGACATCGAGTTTAAGGTCAAGGGATTTTTCTCCGGCACATACAACGCCGTCTACGGCAAGATCATACGCGAGAGTACCGGTGATATTCTCTACGAGATCACTGGTAAGTGGAACGAGGTCATGGAGATCAAGGACATGAAGACCGGCAAGAAGTCTGTTTTCTTCGACTCGTTCAAGGCCCAACCTCAGTTCCCCATGGTTCGCCCTATCGAGGAGCAGGACGAGTTTGAGTCTCGGAAATTGTGGCTAAACGTCACTAATGCGCTTGCGCGCCGAGACCACACTGTTGCGACCGATGAGAAGTTCAAGATTGAGGATGAGCAGCGCCAGGAGGCGAAGAAGCGGGAAGAGGAAGGAGTTGAATGGCGCCCGCGGTTGTTCAAGCCTATCAACAACGAACTAGAGTGGATCATTCACAAAGACATCGACGAGAAAGCGTCACCCGAGGAGATTACAAAGCAGATCCTGTCAATCGCACCCATCCTCCCCGGTCAGAAGGGAAGTCACGAGTTTGATATTCCGCCCCAGCATAGTCAATAGAACTACAGCCATGCTTGATTGATTCTCTTGGGTTTGGAGTTTTCTTATTTGTTCCGTCTTAGCTTGAGTAGACTGTCAGTGTGCATTATTCATTCTGAGACCCTCTGTCAGTTTTGCTGGTTTGTTGTCTTACACAGCTCTTCTGTCTATCATCTCAAGTTTTCTCTTGACTTTCTTTTCTATATTTTTAACACTTCTGACAGATTGGCACCGTATGTATATTGCTGACGTGTCGTAACTACATATCCGATAGTATATACAAATGTCAACTTAAACCACTCAATTTTAATTATATCGCTTGTTTTTTTTACTGTTTTGTCTGAGGTAAACTTCTTTTAATGCATCCGCTTCTTCATTCTATTTCCCCAAAATCTTAGTCAACCTAACCAAGAAAAAACTGCTCCAAATATTTCCCATTATAACTAAGTTCTATTAACTACAGTACTCACTAAACATAACTTCTGTACGCTTTAAGCACGTCACAAGAACCAAAAGTGCACAACGTCAAATATAACGGCCTACCGTTTGATCCATCAACAAAAAAAAGAAGAAAAAGGTAATGAAGATGATGACGAAAAAAAAAAAAACAACATTAAGATAAAAATCTCGAGCAGAATCGGTAGGATAATTCAAAATGCTATTCAAATCAATCACTTGACAAATCATCTGCTTTACTCCTCCCTTCCGCCCCCCAATATGTGCCCATCGCCATGAAACAAGGAAAAATCCAACGCTATGAAAGAAATGAAAAAAAAAACTAAAACACTAAAAAGCAACGAACATTGTTATCTCGCATATACATAACTGATATTTCCGTGTCAGCTCCAAAGAAAAGACACAAACAAAGCAACATAGCAACCAAAATACAAAGATTAATCAGAGAAAATGTAAAATTTCAAAAGAGTGACAATAAAACAAAACAAAACTGATCAGAATGCTTCAAAACGAAAACAAGCCCAAATGAATGTGTAGCCAAAATTTTATGTATGAACCGCATGGATAGGGCATTCACCAGCACCCTTCTTCTCAAACCATGCTTTGATGCACTTGCGGTGGTACACACACAGGCACTCCAGTCGGGCGACAAGATCGCCTGGCTCAAATTCTTCAAAACAAATGACGCATTCCTTGCGTGTAGTCACGGGTTCAGTAAGTCTGTAAACAACCATTCTGTTCCGACGATGCTGCTGCACAGGTGATCCCGAAAACGTGGCCTTCGTCAAGCAATCATTAACATGCTGTTCCTGCTCTTCTTCTGTCTTAAATGTCGTCAATTTGTATCCGCAGATCGGACACCGGTTATCATCATCGTAATTTTCATCATCCTCGGAAATTGCACCGCTGTCGTCACCTGCAGGCGGTGTAACGGCGCTCACTTCGCCATCGTCGCGACGAAGAAGTCTAAATCCTTGCCGAGTCGTAGTCACGCGGGGAGAGCCTGCTCCAGCAACTGCCGCCACACTAGCTGTCCGGGTCAATGGCACGGTCGACTCAACAGTACTGGATTTGGCCGAAATGGAACGGCTGCTAGCTGCGCTTCGCCGTCCATTATTGCTGTTCTGTTCAGTGGCTGCAGCTGAACCGTTGTTGTTGGCACTCAATCCACGGTACCCTACGAAACGGAACGCAGAGGTGAATCGGTTTGCAGCTGACAAAACTTCGGACGCAGATGTGGCAGCAGCAGCTGCCGCTGACACGTTCGGGGACGGAGCACTGCGCGTGCTTGCAGCAGAAGACCCGCCGTGGTGTGTATGAGATCTGTACAGATTCGGTGAGGTGGATGACGAAGCGGATGAGATAGAGGACGCAGAGTTGCGGTTGCGGTGTCCAGCCGAACGAGACGCTGATCCTGTGCTGGAAGTACGACGGCGATGAGCCGATGGACCCGCTGTGCTTGTGGGAGCATTGCGGGAAGACGTTGGAGAAGAGCCATAAAGACCCGATTGCGAGTTCGTGCTGTGGATGAGCGCACCTTTAGAAAACAACCCGCCAGGCGACCCACTGCTAGCAGACGGACTGTGCGTATGTCCGCCAGATCGGCCGTAGGAAAGAAGTGATTCAAGTTGTGAAGGACTGCGGTGTGGAGGGAAAGAGGAGTATGATTGTTCGGAGGATGACTCGGGCTCGCGAATACAGTCATCACATGTTCGCAGAAGTGTGCCGGCGGGCGACGGTTCTCGTTGGTACGGGGCAAGCACATATGTTCCAGGTGGATAGGGGATAAAACTTGATGAGCATGCTGCGCAGACAACACGGCCGCATATACTGACGTTGGAATTAGTAAATTGTTTTAGTCATCGCGAAATCATGCTGTTTGTACGTACCGACAGTGATGACGCCGATAGAACAGAGAGAAAGGTCTGCTGCAAACCGAGCACTCGTAAACATCGTAATCAGGCTGCCATGGTGGAATCACAAGTTCTGGCAAGTCTTCAGAATTCTGGTGGTGAAATCGAGATCCTGCTGGGCTCCCGACTGCGGGAGGGACTGAAGGTGAGGCCGCGACGGGTGACGAAGAGGATGACGCGATTGCTGGGAATGGTGGCGCGAGAGACGACGTCGAGATGGAAAGTTCCATAGGTGTCGGTTTTGAGATAGTAGAAGAGGAGGAAGCTGACGGTACGGCTAAGGGAGCCGTCGGTTCTGGAACTGACGACATGCTGATGGTGCTGGAGTCAACTGCAGACACATCCGGCACGCGGGCAGATCGCGATGTGAACGGTCTCAGAAAGCGACCGAGTACTGTTACCGAATCAGACGCTCTAGTAAACACTAAAGAGTTTGAAGCGTCGGAAAATAAGATCAGGACAGGAGACGCAAGCAGCAAGCTTGTTCCTGAGTCCGCGCGGCGACGGCGGCGCAGATAAGTGGCACGCGTGGAGGGCGGAGACGGATGAAGCGGCACGGAGATGGCGACAAGCCTGGAACACCCGAATACCGCTAAAGAGGTGAAGGGCGGTGCCGAGCAGGAAGCGATAAAGGCAGCTGGTGAGACCGGGATGGAAGCTGGGCGGCAGTGGCGAAGGGGAGGAGAAGTGGACAAGACTGCAGACAGTGCGCGATCGCTCAGGAACTGTATATGAGACCCGCGGGCTGGGCGTTTGCCGGAAACTGTGCGTAAGCCACGTGAGCGCGTCATATATTGCGAGGGTCAGGGCTGCGATAGGCTCCTATAATAATTAATTATAGCTTCCGGCGCGCGCGCGCCAACCATAATTACATTACTCTATTGGGCTATCTGTATACACAGGCAGCGGTATTTGCTGATATGTACATTTATGTAGCAACTTCTAACTACTAGCTACGGCTCATGTTTTGCGATCTCCGCCACGGCTCGGGCTGACTTTGTGTAGCAAAATTCCAGCCCTTCACTTTGGAGTACTCCCATTTCCACCCGTTTTTCATCCCCCCGCAGTCTGTCAGCTCCCGCCAGCCTTCTGCGGCTCGGGAAAGCGACTCGTTCCAGCCGCTGCCCCCACGCGACTCGCTCTCACTAAGAATACCCCAGACGCCTCCAAAGACAATGTCTTTTCCAACTGACCGGCTGGAGTACTTCACTATAAGGTTTTTATTGCTGACATGGTCATCGAGAAATGTCGTCAGCCAATTGCACGAGAACGTCGCTGCCGAGGTCGACGTGAACAGATCAATGAACAGCGCGGTTTTTAGATTCGGAAAAGTCTTGCGAACGCACAAATCCGTTTCGCCTGCACTTGAACCCTCGCTATCACTGTCCTGCGTGTCGTACACTAATGCAGAAGCTTCAGGCCGCTTATGCTCTCGCGTCCGTCGCTCAAGATCAGATCTTGCTCGAAACTCAAAACATGCGGTCAAGTTTACATTCTCCAACTGCAGATGTCGAATCGAGCTGAAATTATGCTCCAGCAGCCGGCTAATGCGGCGTTCGTAAATAGAATTTGATGTGCACGACAGCATGTGTGCGCGATAGCAGAACTTGCTGAGATCTGGGAACTGACCCGTCGGTATCACTCTACCCTGACACAGCATAAACTCCTTTATACTCTCCGGAAGAATGTCCATAAATCTCGGAGGCACGCCCAAAGTATCAAACACGTTCCAGTAAAAGCATTCAAGCCGGCCATGAGAAGCTAAAGCTTCAAAGAGGCTCATAAGATAGTTTGAAAATAGCTGGACCAGCTTGTTGCGATAGTGTGGAGTGATGATCCGTGGATGTGCCATAGAGTCCGGGTCGCGAATTACAACACACCGAACATGCATTCCGGTAGGCCCTTGCAAAACTTTCAGCAGATTTTCCTGCACAAGTCCAATCGGACATATTCGAAGCATCAGATTGTGATATAAAATAGGCGTGATTATCCGATTCAGACGCCAACATGTTCGCGCCAGTGGCGCTAATGCCTTTGTATTTGGCGGTGATTCAGCCCATGATGAAAGTCTATCTGCATCCGATCTGCTGATTCCTTCCAGTACCTTTTGACGTGCTTGCCATATCTGCGGCACAACTGCCACCGGACCGTCAGTCCCATCTAGTCGTTGCACTGCCGACGGCTCCAGTAACATATGCCTCGGGACCTTGCGCTCTACCGGCTGACGGTGCTCGTGTATGGCATAAGATCTTTCAGCCGCAACTGCAACAAAATTCAAAATGCAGTAAATGAGTTCGTCTGGCAGATCAGTGAATTTTGCCATGGTTGCACGGCGTTGTCGTGTTCCTTAATTGCGTACCCCGCAGTTCATGGGAAATTGCGCGTCACCACTCTAATTTGACTGTCGGCGACTTTCAAAGCAGCTCAAGTTGGCTTGTTACCGCAAATGCTCTTTCAATTTCGCATTTTGCTTTATTTTTAGACTATAAATTGATCAACTGTGAAAACCGATGTCGTAGAAAGTGCATTTGGTCAAGTGATTGTAGCACACGAAATCGCTTACTCTGGTATGTAGAGTCATCTTCATTATTAACGCGTATTTACGCGATAAGACGCGATGAGCAAGCTGCATAAAGCTTAATCTAAATTATGTGGAACCCAAACTTTGAAGTCACGTGCGGCTTGTTGCCGGATAAGGGTGTAGCTCCGCTCCGTGCGGCGCGCGCCACTCCACCAAATTATGAGCTTTCTGAGCTGTATGTATAGCTCACACCCAGACCACTTAAACTGTCGTAACTTGATTCACGGAGAGCTCTTGAGTTCATAATTGCAGTGATAGAGTGGGCATAGTATATAGAGCTTCAGTGGTAGGAAGCACAAGTTGGAAAGAGAGGGGCTGAAGTAACGGCTAGTTGTGGTCATTTGTGTCGTTTCAATGGCTAGTTCATATCGCTCTTCGGAGGTTGATGAGCATCCGCTTTCAGCAGTGGACAGCATCGCGACACAAGAAGAGATTCCGGAGAGTACACAGCAGCTTCAGTCAGAACGTTTAGGCAGCCTGGATGCAAATGATTTAAGCAGCAGCAGCAGCTGTAGCGGTATTCCTAAGAAGAGTACCATGAAGGCGCAGAAGGCGTTGACGTATGCTTCGTCTCTTCTTTGCTGTATCTGTGCAGGCTCGATCATGGTGTTTTCGCTTTATGCGCCGCAGTTTCAGACACACTTGCATTATACACAAGTCCAAGTCAACATCCTTTCTATTCTTGGTGAAGCAGGAATGTATCTTACCACACCCCTTGTGGGGACCGCGGCAGACGTCTACGGCTCGGGCATTTTATCGCTTCTCGCAGCAGTATTCTTTGGAGTTGCATATGCCGTGGCCGCTGCTGTATATGCACGCGAGCTTCCATTTGTGCTTATGATGGGCTCGTTTCTGTTCATCGGTGGTGGTACGGCCTGTATGTACTTCGGCTCCATCACTGCTTGCGCTAAGACATTCAAGTCCAACCGTGGTCTTGCTTTGGGCATTCCAATCACTGCATATGGACTGTCGAGTTTGTGGCAGTCGCAATTAATTTCTGCATTTTTCATGGAGCATGATGGATCTGATGAGGTTCACGTGCCGCAGCTATTTTCGTTCTTTTCCGTGTTTTTGAGTGTCATTGGTCTTGTTTCGGCAGTAGGATTTCATTTTGGATACAGACCACCGTCTGCCACGGCACAAAAGCGAAAGCCGTTGCGTGCTCATAAGCTTCGTTCTGTTAGCAAGGCTGTTTCTGATGATGAGGATGTGAATGAAGATTCCCTGTTGCTAGGTCAAGATGAAGAGGCATTTGGCAGCACGGGAGGCATTGCCCCCGAAGGTCCTGAAGACGCTGAAGGTGGAGTCGAGGTTGTCAGTAGAGCTCAGATCATCAAGGAATTTGTTTGCGATATTACTGCATGGGGGTTTGCACTGGCGTTGTTTATGACCACAGGTCCAGGCGAGATGTTTTTAAATAATATGGGCAGCATGATCCGCTCTCTTGGCACACCTGGCCCGTCTGCTTCGAACAACGTCTCCGCTATATCATTTTCTTCCGCGGTGATGCGTATTGGCGCTGGTCTCGTTTCAGATTACATTTCATCTGACAGTCGTGAGCGGAAGGTTTCCCGTGTATGGGTTCTTCTTATTTTCACTGTCGTTCTCATGATTGGACACAGTATTGTTGCTTTTGGCGGTCTTAACTTTGATCATGGTGCACTATTTTGGGTTGTTAGCACTTGCATGGGTGCCGGTTACGGCGCAATTTTCACGCTTGCTCCCACCATTGTGTCGCTTGTTTGGGGTGCCGAACGCTTCGGCACGAACTGGGGCGTTTTATTTGTTTTCCCTGCAATCGGATCAATCATCTATGAACTGATATACGCATCCATTTACGATCATTTTTCAGACGACCAGACACGGTTATGTTATGGAACTCAATGCTATCAAGCAACATTCATAGTCACGCTTGTCAGTGTTTGCATTGCCTTCGCGACTTTCACTACTGTTTGGAGGTTGGGCTGGAATCGTCGCGGAGTTTTTGTTTAGTCAGGGTGGTGTTCTCATACTGATCATTTTTTTGGCGGAATTACAGTCGTGTAGATAGTGATCTGAGTGGTATATATCCAAGATTTATGACTTTTATGTACATAATGCACGTGAACTAATAATCTACCATCCGCGCCAGGGAATGAGGACATCGCAGACAATGCCGTCACGAGTAGCAAAGTACCACTGGTACATCGCCGAGGTGATACATGCATTCTGTGGCAAAAGCGTCACTTTCTCGCCCACTCTCCAGCTGTCTCGATGATGAGAGCCATCAACATCATTTTCACCATTTACTGAATCGGAACGCAGAACTATAATTCCATGCTCTTGACTGACCCGTCCGACAACCCATCGATCACCTGATACTGGCTCTCCTGCTATCAATGCCACACCTGGTATACGGCCTGGTTCACGAGCAAGAGCAAGAACTCCAGCATCAATGAGGTACTCATTTCGCTCTGGATAGTAGGAAATTACTTCTGCGACCACACGTCCTGCGACATCGGATGTTGTAACGATGCCAGTAGCGACTTGCTGCATGTCGAGAACTGCGTAATTTCCAGCATGTACCTCAAAAGATACATTGTTATCTGCACTTTTCAGCTTTGTCAAAAGACCGAGCACCTCATCTCCGCCGAAGGCTGTGGTTTGCGCTGTGGGTGTTGCGCCAACAGACAGCACAAGTGGTGGCAATTCAGTTGAACCCGAAGCGGCTTTCGCTACTTCATAGCCGTCTAAAACACCTTGAATTTCAAGAGCCAAATGTGATGCTGCACTTGAAATTCCGGAAGCGTCGTAACTTGATCCACGATGCGCGTACATGCCGAATAGTGTGACGTGAGCATTCTCAGAGCTCAGAAGTTCTTTGATGAGTTGTGACAGCGCAGTTGAATCCGCTTTCTGACCAGCACGATTGTCGCCAATATTGATCTTTACAAAAACAGACCATTTGGGTAGAGTCTTTCGGTCGTCTTCGCTCAATGAGTTGGTGTAATCCGTCAATGATACGACATGAGAGACGGAGTCCAGCATTAGTCGTAGCGCAGCCCCGTGGGATGCGAGGTCGCGAGCAATGCCCGCGAGAACAGGAATTTTGGAAACTGTTGGTGGAATTCCATACAGAATATCTTTGACTGTAGCATCCTCTACTAATGGAGCCAAACCGCGGATCTCTGCAATAGTAGACGCGACGACAGCATGATGCTGGCCTCCAAGCTCGAGCCGAGTTATCTCAGCGGTCTAGCAATGCGTTAACTCCATTCAGTCTTTTCTTACTCCTCACATAATGAAAAAAAAAGATTTACCTTGTGTGTTTTCACATGTGGGCGGAAAAGAACTTTCTGCTGAAGCGCATTGAGGCCATTGAGCATTCGCTGGCAATTGCGTTCGACGGTATCAAGATCTACGAAGTAGCTTGGCGTGGGCAAATCTGTTACAGGCTTGCCATTGTACTGTTGCAACAGTACTGTACGATAACTCTCAAGACTTTGCTTGGAGTCCATTTTTTGAGAGCTCGCGTAGCTCAAGTGTGTCTGCGTGCTTTCTTCATGGATATGCGGATCGAGAAGTACAGTATCGGCGCCGAATGCAAGCCGCGGTCCCCACTTTCTGAAAAGCCGCATGAGCCGCATCAAAAGAAAAAAAAATCATAAATCTGTTCCGCCTTCGCAGCTCTTCTTCCTCTCTTCTTTTTTTTTTTTCCTCTTTACACACTGGTGCTAGTTTTTTCGCAGTTTATTGTTTCCTGTGACTCGACACAGTCATCCGCACTCCGGTCTCTTATACATTGTTGCCCTCGTTTCCGCTGTATGTGCGCGTGAGACGCAGCAGTCGATTCGTCGATTTTCCTTCCTTCCCCACTTCTTTATGAAGTGCATTGTCGCCGGGATCCTCCGGCGTGGGCCGCGCATGGGATTCGAGATCGCACAGTGTTTCCTGCGTGAAACAGAGCAAGAGAGACCTCTCGACGTGGGTGTGGGTGCTGCGTTCCAGATGCAGGGAATGGTAGATTGCAACACACAGTTCCATTGCTGGATCGACTTTCTTGGTCGCGTTTCACTGATGGTGGTTATGGCATCTATACTATATTATGTCCTTGTGCTTGCGTTGGTCAGAGGCGTATTCATACCTCTGACGCTGGGAGCAAGTACACATTTCTTAATCCTACTTTTAAAGTCGGCATGATTATGATTTACATATATTAACCAACTTAAATTTAATTTTCGACCGTAAATGCTCATCTGTATATACAATGCACTCTACACTGTAGTTATGTACAGCTTCCTATCGTCTTTCAGGCTCTTGTTCTTGTCCTGGCGCCCTTACTTGCCTCCGTATCATCCGAGAACCTCGTACACAAGCGCTTAGACCGTATCATTTCGCTCCTGACGCACCTTTGACCGCCACAACATGATCTCTCTAACGGCTTTCTGATGATCGCGCATGATACGCTGATAAACAGTCCATCTATGCGGACTGCTTTCAAGCTCCCGTCTCTGGTTGTAAAAGCTCCGTTGCAGCATCCGCGACAGAACTCGTAAAGTTCTGTTTTCGAGGTAGTAATGAATTTCTGCCCGGCTTGAAGGACCGGGCGAGTTTTCCCGGCCTTCTCCAGTTCCGGCACTAGTCTCTTCAGTTCCGGCACTAGTCTCTTCAATTCCGGCACTAGGCTCTTCAGTTCCGGAACTAGTCTCTTCAATTCCGGCACTAGTCTCACCAAGAGCCTCTCCAGATGTGTCAATCTCATCACCCATGGCTTCAACGGAGCCAGGAACATCTGTTTCTTCCTGCGTATTTTCCTGTTGCTCGGCCTCAAGCAACGCCCGCTTCATCTCCTCTCTTCGTAACCTTCTAATCTGTCTTGTTCCTTCGACAAAGTATGTGTCGACCACGAGCGTCGCAGTATACAAAGACTTCTTTGAGCTCGCAAGAGCTCTGAGTCGTGCATTCCATGTCGCATTCGTACATGGTCCTCCATTCTTGCGGTACCGTTTCCAAAACTTTTCAGCGTGACCCGGATGCTTGAGACCCACGAACGCATCAATCATGTTCGTTGCTGCGCGTGCAACAAGATTCGGGTCAACACCTATCACTCCCGGAACATATTGACCCGTTTCAGGGTCGAATTCACGGTGACGTTTCAGCAAAACAGGATACAGTCTTCTCCACCGATCCTTCACGGTAGCCCAATCTTTCGCATTCGCCGCAGCGTTGCACAGCATACACTCAAACGTCACGTCAGGAGTCACCTGGTCCGCGTAGTCACGCTCAGAGTTGAGCTGCTCAAAGGCGTCAAGAATAGCCGGATAATCTTGCGCTGCAGATTCCCAGTTATACCGACGAAGCACATGAGTGAACAGATACGCGGGAACCGTCGTTCGCGGAATAACCTTGGAATCCAGATCGACAGCAGGCAGGTCATAAGCGAGTTTATTCAAAGCCTGGAAAATCGATTGTCCGGCAAACTCGGAGCGCGTGTCGGCATATGACAATGCAAGAATCAAAATTGTCACATAACCTGGCTGCAGCCCCGCCTGCACAAGTTCTCGATACTTTGCTTCAACCATTGTCGTGTTTCCTTCGCGTAGATAGGCAGACATAAGAGCAGTATAATGCACTACATCACGTCGAACCCCAAGTGACGGTAGCTGCTGAAACAGATTCTCTGCTGCAGCAAGCTGACCAAGCATACCAAAGTAGTGAATCATGACGCCGTGTGAGTAAGAATCCATGGGTACCGCGTATTCCGTCATTTGCTCAACTGTCCGCCGAACTCCGGTGTTGTCATCGCGAATCACAAAGCCGTGGAGTATGGTCGCAAACACTCTACCGTCCGGAATAACATTTGTCTCTTTCATTCGCGTGAATATCCGCGAGACTTCCTCAGCATAGTTCTCTGGCGCTCCACGAACGTAAGCATTTGCAAGAACGCTAAAAACACCAGCATCAGGTTCGATATTGAATGTGCCAAGGTAATCAAATATCTTTTGCGCAAATGCAAACCGGCCAGATTGCGCGTAAAGCGCCATGAGCGTTGTGATATGCCGCACAGTTGGCTTGAATCCATTGCTGATCATCTCGCGAAATCGCGATAACATTGCTTCCGCATCATGCGCATACAAATCCGCCTTCAGCATCATGTTGTATATCACTTCATTCGGCTTCAAACCCAGACGTGCAAGATCATCAAAAATCGCACGTGCACCGGCAACATCACCAGCACGTAGACGCGACCACATCACAGTTCCGCAAATCTGAATCGGTACTTGTACTCCACTGGCAACAATATCACTGTAAAGTCGGTTTACCAACTTGACCTGGCCAAGCTCTCCGAGGGCGTGCATGGTCACATTATAGTGAAACGGCGATGGACTACGAGACTGGCCATCGCGTTCGCTGCGTTCAGTAGCAATATTCTCAAACAACGCTTGAAGTGCGTCATACTGCTTCAGTGCAGCCAGCGTCTCAAGTTTACACCCGAGAACTGCATCTGAAAACGCGTGGTCAGGATACTGGCTTTCGAATCGTTCAAGCAATTCTGCAGCGTCTGAGGGGCGCTTATTTCGAAGAAATAAACGCACTATGCGCGCCAAATCACCACGATTTGGAAAAATCGACATCATGGTAAGATACACTGTTTTTGCCTGGTCCAGAGCATTCAGTTCACCAAATATCTCGAAAACAAGTCTTCCTATGCGTTGACCAAATGAGCCGTACTCATGCACACACTTCGAAATGAAAGCTGTCACGGCCTCGTCACTTTCTGCAGTGCGTAGCATCCAGACCAAAATCCTTCTCAGCTCGGATTTACTTTGCTTGCGATCTTTTGAAAGCTTGGGATCGATTTCGGACATCATCAATAGCCAAAGTCGTAACGAGGTTTCCGCACAGCTGCTGTCATCGTGTTTTTGTGCAAGATACCTACGTATCATGTTCCACTGCATATCAATCTCTGTAGGATACCGTTTCATCGTTTCTTCGAATGCTTTGATGGCCTGATCATGCAGGTCGAGACGAATCAACGCCCACAAACGAAATCGCATATCGAGCTCTGTTACATCTGCGCCAGGCACGTCATTGTACATAAGCAGCACGCGTCGCCAGTCGACTTGTCGGGTACTTTCGCGAAAAAAATTGTACACTTGATATCGAGTAGCGAGAACCTGAACGCTGGTTGTGACACCGCCATCGACGTTTAATCGCCACAACTGCCACGCAACATCTGCAAGAAGCACATTGTGTGCAAGCGTTATTCGTAGCAAATTTGTGTATCGTTGATCTGGATCTTCAGGAATTTCAAAATATGTCTCGGGTAGCCAATCGCCGATGGCGCTACTGTCGGCACCTTCTTCAAAAGGGCCTTGTCGCTCCCAGTATCTGCTTTGCCGCATGTTCTCTTGAATTTTGTGATCTTGGGGATTCAGTGGACCTTTATCATCATCGTCTGTAATGGTTAGCTTTGACGTAATTACCAATTGGTGCCGATGAACATACTGCGTAACACGCCGCTATGAGATATATTTCGATGCGCAATGATCTGCTCGACAGATTTCGGTCGTCGTTGCGTAACAATCGACCTCGCTGTTCTATGAAGAAATTCTAGAGCTTGCCGCGGATACAGCGCATCAATTAACTCGATCCGTGTACCAGGTGACTGTCTATTCCACCGCAAATCCAGGCGTCGCTGATGCTGTAAGTATGCCAGTGCCGCAAGTTTGACATTCCTTCCACGTTTCCACGCATCGTATTCATGAAGTGCAGCCGCGGAACTTGTGCATACAGTTGACCAACATGTTCGAACCGACCAATGCAGAATCTCTTCGCGACGATGCCCTCGTTTACGCGGCACAGACGGCGAAATCCCGACAGCTGCCGCCACAGCTGCCGCAACAGCTGCAGCAAGTGATGCAAAAGCAACAGTTCTCGTGGTACAATCAGTGCCATGTCTGCCGCCCCGAGCAAAACTCCGCGATGCCCCGTTGGACCTTCCACCCGCACTGGCTGATACGGTCGCCGTCGCCAGAATAGGCGGGGACGGGCGCATTCGGTGCGACTTGCTCACGGCACACCACACCTCGATGTGGGTTTTCCAAGCGTGATCTTCAAAAATGCAAGTCGCACGTACACGCGTGCTAAGGGTAGAATAAAATCAGGATGTCTGCCGTGGGCGATTTGTCGCACGCGATCTCATGAGTTGCTGCTGTCAAGTGGTGTAAGACGCAGAAAATGTGTCTTTTTTTCAGCCGAAGACGTAGATCAGTCTTAAAATCAAGCTTGCTGATACCAATTCAGAGTGAAAATGCTCAAGGAAATAAGTAGTTTTGGATGTTTGAAATGCGGATATTCTCTTTCAAGAGTGTTCAGAGTCCTCCGCTCTCACAATGTCCATCGATTTTTTTCCTCGTGAATCGACTTTCTCGGCTCCGAACTTCGTGCGGCGTCAAAATGCAAAACCTCTCCGCGGTCATATTTTAGAATCTCCCAAACAAATTTACGAATCGAAAGACAGATTTATTCAAGTTTCGAGTCAACCACGCGGAAAATTTGATTAATCAGATGGCTACAGAAACAACTGGGAGGGAAAAGCGGAAACGGGGTTTTAGAATACCGGAGGCTATGCCTGACGGCGTGCACAGGCGAAAACGTGAGCTTGAACAGTCTAGATAATGCTGGATGTGGCGGCTAACGATACTAGTTGAAAAAATAAAGAAGAACCTGTCACACAATGCGGAGGTCAAGCGCAAGTACAAGCGTACGCTCAAGAAACTTGGGCTGTCTGAGGATCTTTCTCAGCAGCCAGCGCAGCGCGTCGTGCGTTCAGGATCAGAAGAAGCAGGGTCAGTCGACGATGAGCAGGATAATGCTGGTTCGCATGAGGACGAGCCAGTTGAGGAGAAGAAAACACGCGGTGAGGGCGTCATAGCACGACCACATAAGCTACCAAGATTCAAGAAGGAGCAGGCCAAGGCTGCTGAAGTACAAGCTGCGCGAGTCAAGGCGCTGGCAGAACGGGAACGGCGCATGGCCGAGCGCGACGCGAAAGTGGCGAGACGAAAGACAGAGTTTAAGAAGATGACACAGTATACAAGAAAAGGACAACCGAAATTGGGTCCGAAGATGGACGTGTTGTTGGATAAAATCAGAAAAAGCAAGTGAGTATGGGCTGCGAATTACATAGTTACTCGGAGTTTTGTGGGAATTGTTTTGCAGCTGTAGCTGGTGTAATACTAATAAAAGTTCTGTTTTATATAAAATCTACCAGCGTACTGCGCCTTTATGTATCACAATATTCTACATACATTTGTGCGTTAACATTACCACTTCTATGGTTACGCTGTGGATGCGCTTGATCGAACTGCAGATTTGAGATCCCATTTTACGGAGCGCCGCAGATAAATGATCACGAACGTAACTTCCCAGTTCTGATCTGATATGTAGTTCATGTAAACAGCTTGAATGTCTTTCAAACACATTCAATAACTATATAAAACAGTACAATGTTGATACAATCAGCCTTCAATATCCGCAGTGCTTCATTGGACGAAGTTCTGGACGATCTGTCCGTCCGATTCATCATAAACTGTCCACCGGAGGAACTTGCTTCAGTCGAGGTATGTCAGATCGAAAGAGAAGGTGGCGGAAAGCATACTAATACAAGCTCCACACCAGCGAGTTTGCTTTCAAGCAGAAGAAGCGCATTGGTTTTACGAAGACTTTGTGCGTACGCTAAACCCACAATTGCCGTCACTGTCACAAAAACAGTTCACTGCGCGTATTTTTGCGCATTGTCCGTTGCTTCGGAAATGGAGCGATATTCAGGAACAAGCGTTTGACAATTTTATGCAGTACAAAACACGGGTACCTGTACGTGGTGCGATTTTGCTGAATAGGTCGATGACGAAGTGCATTTTGGTAAAGGGATGGAAGTCGGGCGCGGGATGGAGTTTCCCCAGAGGAAAGATCAACCAAGGAGAAGCAGATGAGGATTGCGCGGTACGAGAAGTGATCGAGGAAACTGGATACGATCCCTCTGCATATTTGGACAAGAGAAACTACATTGATATGACTCTTCGTGAGCAGCAAGTTCGATTGTACATTGTCGTTGGCGTCCCGGAAGATACGGTGTTTGAGCCTCAGACACGGAAGGAGATCAGTGTACGTAAACTGTTGTTGACTGCGAGGATTCGCGCTGATGAATTATAGAAAATCGAGTGGTTTGCGCTGAACGACCTACCAACGTATACTGGTGCAAATGCAGGTCAGAATGTACTCAACAATGGCATGAAGCAGAACAAATTTTACATGGTCGTTCCGTTCATGAAGCCGTTGCGGAAGTGGGTTCACGACAACAGTCGACGATCCAAGCGTCGTTAGGATGGACACCCGATGTTTTCAATAATATTGTATGTATGATAGGTGTGTATTATATAGCTAGTTACAGTATGTACAAATGAACTCGTGATGAACCCATATCAAAACTCCTTTCCCCACACCACACTCTTGAGCGTTTAGACCTTGTGACGCAGCTGAGCAAGCACGTGGAACGGACTCCACACACCACGAGGTCCTTCGTTAACTGAGTGCACAGGCTGTTTCCGCTTCTGGAGCTGGTTGCCAGACGAGTCACGGACGATTTTGACCTTCTGGCTGATTTCGCTGGGGGTCATGTTACGCACACAAATGACTTTTTGCCGACCGTTCACTGCGCAAGTTAGAATGAAAAAAAAAAGTTGAGAATGAGAGAAGTGGACATACTGTAGTCGCCAGTGACGAGCGGGTGTCCTCGGCGCATCTTGACCTCAATTTCGATGCCTCTGTTCTTTGCGCCAAACTGCGCTAGCTGCTTGTGCAGGTACTCCCTGTATCAAACAGTCAGCATCGTTTCTGAGATATGTAATTTTTAACAATAACATACCGCATGCCAACTGAACTTCCTCCGACATTGCAGAACTGAAATGTAATCTTTTTGCACTGCAGATTTGTTAGCAAACCGGAATAGCCAAACTGTAGACAGTAGTAACGTACAGGCAGAACAAACGCGCCGACGCCATTTCGGGCGACCGAGACGCCTCTCCGAACAGCCGAGTGAGCCATGTTTGAATCAATGTGTGGCAACGGCAGACGGGAACTGTGTTGAAGCACTTGCCGGACTTTTCAATTTCGATGTTCAGATATCGCGCCGCGCTTCGTACAATAAAATCGGGACATGCAAATGTTTGCTTACCCGGATTCTAAATGTCACGTGCAGTACAAGCGGTACGAACGCCCCAGAGTTACGATCTTTATGACGCGTATTAAACGCGTGGAGCGGGACACGTCTAACGCGTCAAATTTACGGTCGGCTCGGCTATTAAAGCAAGCCCGGGGGGTAACTGCGCGTCGCGTGCCTTACTTGCTGCCGGCTCAGATCAAAAGTGAAGTCGTGTTCGCATCCGAGACGCCAGACAGGCATTTCGTGCGAGCGAACACAGTCGCAGCTAGAGCATGACACACCAGGTACACAGTTTCTACAGCAGTTGTTCACACGGTGTAAGTCTGTTCGCATAGATGGATATTTCCATTACTGCATTTCGCATCTGAACGCTTTAGAACGCGACACCAGGATGATGGTAAATTTGATCCCCTTGTCGTGATCCTGATTCCCAGGTCCTGGGCCTACCCACGCATAGAGTTGTGTGTCCAGCAGGTCGTGCAGCGCGTGCACACGACACGTTCTCTTGAGTGCAGTTACAGTGCATAAATTGGACATGTTGAACAGAATAACGCGCCATGCACGCGACTCATCTGCAGCTGGACAATGGACCCCAACCCTTCAACGCGTCGTGTTAGAGTTTGCCCCTGGCACCGATCGACCTGCACCTGCGCGTAAACTCGCGTGTCGCGCGCGCCGCAGCATTCTTCGCGGTGCCCGCGACGCGTCTCCTGCGTTTGCTTCCCCGCGCGCGCCGAACGTTAATCCGCTTCCTGTCTAACTCCTGCGTTTTTTTGCTTTCCTCCCGCTCGTCTTATTATTGGTGCCTGGCTCGTGGCCTTTCTTCCACCCCATTTTCTCCCGTCCGTCTGCCCTCGAGTCTTTCCTTTTCTTCCTTCCACCCCATCTCTCGACACTTGGCAGTACTGCCCCGACGATCGCCCGACACCGCCAATGCAGTCGTCTCCGCAGCAGCCCATGACCGCGGCCCAGCGCCGGCGCACTGCGTTTTACGCGAGACCCCAGTCGCTGTTCATCAACGCCTCGGATCTTGCTGCGCTGGCCGAAGACGGTGACGCGCGCAAGGGCTTCCTTTTCGCTCCTGCGCCAACCCCGACGTGCTACGAGTTCTCCGCATCGTCTTCGTCCTCATCGTCATCTTCGCTTTCATCGGCAATCTCGGAGTCTTTTGAAAACGGAGACGAGTATGATGCTGCGCATTCGCCAACTACTGTGAGCAGCGACTCTGGTTCGTGTACGACACTTGATCATCTCGAAGGCATCGCGTTCGACAACACAACCACCCCTCGTGTCTCGCTCATCGGCCATTTACCTCTCTCGCCCACCAGCACAACTTCAAGCGTGAGTAGCTCGAGCAACAGCACACAAAAGAGCAGACCTCTATCTACGCTTTCATCCTCCACAATGTCTCCTACTTCACCATCTCAAAGCAATGCTGCCAATTCACAGCGGTCGCAATACGCAAAGAAAGCCTCGGCTTCGAAGCACGCTCCCGACGCTACCTCACCGCTCTCGTCGCGTTCTTCGTCAAAACGCTACTCCACTGTGTCGCCCCCTGAAAAGGAGAAGCCTTCAGGCAAGCTCTTTAACCGCATGAAGTCACGGATCATGCCATGGTCGAGCAGTAAAAAGGATTCTCCAGCACCAGTAACAACCGCACCAGTAACGACTGCACCAGCTCCTACTCGACAGACCTCACAGCCGACCACTCCTCGTCGCAATCATGCTCCTTTGTCGACATCCTCACCAGCACCACAAAGCTCACCAGTGAATCGTCGGGCATCAGTACAGATCATGACACAGTCATCGTCACGGCAAAACTTGTCATCTAGTGCTCATGCGAATCTGTCGCCTGTTAAGGAGAGATCGCGGCTGAGCGAACTCAAAGGTAGCTCAAGCAGAATTCTCTCGTCCATAAGTCGACCGACTCCAGCGCCGCCGTCACCGAATTCACATGAACGTACTGAGAGCGCGTCAACCGTGAACTCTGAGAGCACGTCTGACTCGTTTGAGACAGCGGTCTCTGTAATGGCATCAAACCACCGACATACCCCCTCATCGTCAAGTTCGGAGGCATGCACCAACACATCATCTCCCACGACGTCCGCAGACGACTACTCGCCAGTGAAACCAAATTTATCATTAGTCGTTCCCTCATTCAATGGTCGTTTGATCCCTGAGCGAGTCGACACGATTACTGAAGACGATATCTTTCTGGAGTCGCCGAGATCTGCAGCAACACTGGAGGCAAGCGAGTCTACTGCATCACCATCTACTCCACCATCCACAGCTTCCATGGCACCTCGACTGCGACCTCCTATGCGCACACGGAAGTCTGGAGGTCAAACTAAGCGGCCGCAGACCATAGTTGGATTCTTCAGACAAAGCAAGATGTTTTCGGGACCAAAAATGATTGATGTGTTTGGAATGACGCTGAAAGAGGCTACCGTATCCACGCGTATGCCAGTCGAAAAAGGTAAGCAAAGTCAACTGTTAAATGTATTGAGCAGCGCTAACAATTTCAGACGATGCTCGATTCTGGATACCTTCATTGATCACAATCTGTGTCGAGTTCCTTGATAAATGGGGCTTAGAAGAGGAAGGGTTGTATCGTGTTTCTGGCGGCGCTTCGTCTGTTGAGGCACTCCGTAAGGAATTTGCCTTCTGCGGAGATTCTACCTCACTGCGTCCCGAGACGCACGACGTTCACACAGTCGCGTCGCTGCTAAAATCGTATATCCGTCAGCTTCCCGAGCCTTTGATTTCCGAGTCACAGCAACTTTCAAAGCTCGTGGTGCACTCGACGAACTCGGTTCCGTACGAGCAGCTCTTGGAGCATTTCACAGGCATGTTGCCAGTGTACAACTACCACACATTGCGCATTCTCTGTCATCATTTCTCACGCGTGATTGCGCACCAGCATTTGAACCGCATGCCACTGTCGAATCTCGTGCTTATCCTATGCCCAACCATGCGCGTCGACAGTAAACTATTCTCATGGATGGTTGCTAATCCGACGGCATGTTTCGGAGACGCGACTGGAGCCGCGGTAGTCGCGAGCCAGGAGCGAGCAGCGGCGGCGGAGGCGAGCATTTGAATAGAGCACGATTTCTGATTAGGGGTTTTTTGACATGAATGTATAGCTGCATATAATGATTGCATTTGATTTTGTGTATTTTTTTTTTTTTTTTTTTGGTATTTTATGAGGGGTGTTTTGTACTTAATATAGCAATTTGCAGGATTAGATATGCATTGAGAGAAAAAAGAGCAAAGTAGTAAATCCAGAATACATATATACACACGCGCCATGTCCAAGAAACAAATCATACAAACTTTTATACCAAATATTACAATGCAAGCCCTGTAGATATTCAACCTCTGCGTCCTTTCTTCTTTCCTGGGGCGGCCGAGATCTTGGAGACGGCGCCACGGGATGAGCCGTGTTTAGCAGAGGAAGCCAGAGGCTTAGCCTTCTTCTTAGAATCTCCTTCGGGCTCGCCATTGGCGTCGACTTCGACAATCCATGGCTCGTCTCTGCTTTTGCCCTTGTAGCCCCACTTTTTGACCCACTCCCCGGTCTCCTCGTTGTACACCTGGTTGCCGGTGTTGCGTGCCTTGGAGATACCTTTCTGGCGAGCAAACTTCTCCCACTTGGTGAGTGGTTTAGCAACAGGGACCTGATAAAATGTTAGATATGTGGCAACAAAGGAACAGCAAAAAAAAAAAAAAATTACGTACAGGCTTCTCACGAGGCAGCTGAGTGATAGGTTCAGGCAGTCTGACAAACACACTGTCTGCAGTGGCGGCGTCACCACCGGTACGTCCACCAGTAACCACAGGCAGAGCAAGAATCTGATTGACAAGCATCTGCGCGGCATCGCGCGATCGGCTCATGATTTCCTCTTCCTTTGCTTGGGAGCTGGTCGCAGCTGGATCGAGCATGTTTGTATCGAACAGCGCGAGATGGCCGATATCGTACACGACTGGAATTTCGCGGTCGACCGTAGTCGGTCGAAGTCCCGGGGCATCTGTTTTAGCTGCAGCCATTGCGTGATGTGATTGTGTGAAGGTGGAAAGTCTGAAAAGAAACGGACGCGTCCTTTGTGAGGATCAGAAAGAGCTTGCGATAGTATCTGGAAATTTTTTTGTTGCGGCGGGTTGGGAGTTTTGGACCGGCCGTCGACCCGTATGGGACGCGCGAGCCGATTCAGGCAAGCGGCCGGCTGGTGTGCGGCGCGGGCGATTTCGTAAGGCGTTCTTGCGCAGAAGAGCTGGCTGAGTTTTCAGCTGATTGATACTCACTCAATTCAATCGAAAAGAGTGATATATGTGATAATTTCACTCATGAGACTTAGATATGTAAAGTCCGAGGCTAGGTTTTTGTCTCATCTGAAGTATCATTGTACTCGGAAGCTGAAAAGAGCGATTTTACTTCCAGATTAGGTTTTTGAAGAATACAGAGTTTTCGCTTCAAAGAGAGACTGATTTATTCGATGAAAGTCGTGTAGAATCGTAGTATGCTCTCCTTCGGTTCTCAGAGACTGAAATATGCGTCCCTATTGTCAGGTCAGTATCGAAGTAACTTAAGAGAGTACTGGTGCAGAAGAAGAAGGACTATCCAGGTGGGTGTGGCTGGGACAAAGTTCTCGACATGCACCCATCGCTGGACTTTGGCTCGGTGCGCTGCCTCATCTCGGCAGTTCCCCAGCTCAGCACCAGGCACCAAACAAAGCGCGCGCTTGCGACTGCGTTCAGCACGCGGTATAGTCGCCGCCAGGAGCTCCGTATACGACTAGTCATTCGTACCCGCCTCGCCTCCGCCCGCTCTGCAGCAGGCGGCCGCGATGGGGCAGCGCAGGGCGCATGTTATATAGTACTGCGGTGCGCGAGCTGTGAGCGGGCGGGGCTAGTGGCGCATCCAGCGCGCTGGCTCCGTTCGTGGGAAGTACCACACGCTACGAGACCTGCGCCGACTTCGGGGCACTCCGCTCGCGCTCTCGCCCGAAGTCCGCTCCTTTCCCTGCTCGTGTCCCGCATATCGCTCCTCTCCTCCCTCGCATCCTCCTTCTCCCTGGCTCTCATCGCGAGCCATCTCCCGCTTCCCAGCCCTGTCCGCATCGCCGCGTCTAGCCCCGCGCGCCCCGCCAGCACCCACTCACTCAACCAGTCCGCTCCGCACTAGAGCGCGAACACCTGTTCGCCGGCTACCCACCCAGCGCGGCCGCACTTTCCCTCCGCGCCCGTCGCAGGTGCTTCCATCTCCACCACGTTTTCACCATGGACGCCTCCGACGACACCGCCATCCGGGAGAAGATCGAGCGCAAGCGCGACGAGATCAACTCGCTCAAAGCTCAGATCGATGGCGTGCGTGAGCAACTCAACGATACAGACCGTATGTCCTGGCCCAATCTATAATCTTGTTTATCCACCCAGCTAGGCTAATACACGCTTTAGTCCGAAAGGCATCGGCCTCGGTCGCTCCAATTCCGCGCTTGAACATGCGCGTACGACAAACACTCAAGGGCCACATTGACAAAATCTCCTCGATGCACTGGTCCACCGACCGGCGGCATCTTGTTTCCGCTTCTCAAGACGGTAAGCTTCTAGTATGGGACGCACACACGGGCAACAAAATTCACGTCATCCCTTTACGATCATCATGGGTCATGTGCTGCGCATACTCGCCGTCTGGCAACTTCGTCGCATCCGGCGGTCTCGAGAACGTCTGCTCAATCTACTCACTCACATCCCGTGACGGGCCTATTCGCACGACGCGTGAACTTGCCGCTCACTCTGGCTACATTTCATGCTGCAGATTCTTGTCAGACCAGCGGATCATAACCTCCTCTGGTGACCGCACAGTAATTCTATGGGATATACCCACTGGCTTGCGCGTTCAAGATTTCTCTGAACACATCGGCGACGTAATGTCCGTCGATATATGTCCTACTAACTCAAACGTCTTTGTTTCTGGCGCATGCGACGCAATAGCGCGGTGCTGGGATATGCGTCAAGATGGCCGGTCATTCCAGGCTTTTCGAACACACAAGGGTGACATTAATTCCGTGATGTGGTTTCCCGACGGCCGCTCGTTCGCGACTGGTTCCGACGACGGCAGCTGCAGGTTGTACGATCTCAGAGCAGACAGAGAGCTCATGGTTTATGAGCCACACAATTTTGAATCCGCGGTGACCTCAATTGCATTTTCGCCATCTGGGCGACTACTTTTCGCAGGCTACGAAGACAATGCATGCAGAGTAAGTGGACCCTTTCTTTTCTCTTTCCTTACTTTCACTAGCGATACTGACAACACATAGATCTGGGACGTCCTCAAAGGCGACAAAGTTGGAACACTCACAAATCACGAAAGCAGGATAAGCTGTCTAGGTGTCAGTAACGACGGTTTCAGTCTATGTACTGGCTCATGGGACAACAATGTACGTGTTCGCTCCACCTTTTTAACTTATTTTCACTAACACTTTTACAGCTAAAAATCTGGACTCCATGACACTGAACGGCTGTCATCTTGTGAACGATAGACAGTTTCTTTCTTAGTGAAAAACTCCCTAATGAGCATTTTTTCCGATCAAAAAAGCTGAACTTGCCAAACTGGGGCTGTAAGAAATAAAATGACACCACGCGGCTGCCGCAGCTCCGCGCGTAAATGAGGTCTGATCCGGATAAGGTTTCATTTCATCGCGTCAGTCTTTGTGTCACACTCGGAACATTGAGTTAAGGAAATATATGCACAAATGTGACATATCCCAGTTGGGTATCCATCGGTAGTTGGTGAATATACATATGTTTTTTTTTTACAGAAGTCATCAAGCTACTACACTGCATAAACACCAAATCACTACAATTGTGAAAAAGTGCTACTTTTTTGCTTGTAAGCGTTAGCGCGAATGGTACAAAAATTTTAAGCCTTGGCCACTGCGCGAGTGGCAAAGCCAACACACACAAACTCGCGAACCGCTTTGACAGCCGTATCTGCATACCGATTGTACGCAAAATTGCCACGCGCCGGGAATCCGTAACTCGTCGTCAAAACAAATGCCCCTGAAGTCTGAACGACTCGACTCAATTTTATGCCGTCGGTTTTTATTTAACAAACGGATGTTGTCAAATTGACAAGAGTGCGGCTAGGTCGTTTGGCCAAGTTGGTGGGAAAACGGCCGCCAACTCATCGGAATCGTCATCGATCCGTTTTGAGAGTATACGCGCGGTGTATACAAACCTGCGACAAGCGCCTTGTGTACGTGTCATGACGTCTATATACCGCCGAGTTCTGTATACACAACTAATATTAAGGATACACAACAAAACTATACCCATGACATGTTTGACCATTCATTCCTACACACATCCATCCCCAACTCTACTCCGCCGCCATAACGCCTGACGAGCTGCCGGGAACTCGCATCGCTGCCTTCTTGGGCGCTGCAATCTCAATTGAGGCTGTGCTGCCACTTCCACCAGCAGCTGACGCACGTTGTTTTGCTGCGCGCATCGCCATCGCGGTCGCGCTAAGTGACGGACGCTGTGGTTTTGATGCCGCAGTTTCAGCTGTTATTGTTGGTAGCGCGCGCGGACAACACTTTTCGAGCGCTTTTTTCGACATTGTATCTAAGTTTGCAAAAATACTGCAATCGCGTTAGCAAATTGTCCCACAACTCTGACTGTACCAACATACCCATTTGCAGCTCGCTTCGGCCACACTTCCTCAAAGTCCCAATAAACGGGCCGCATTGTCTCGCGCACCTTTGGATTCGCATCTCCAAGACCGCTGAGAATACTAGACTCCACAAGCTCGTCAATTCCAGACGCCTCCATTGCACCTTTGTGCTCACGTCCGTGTACCACAATCAACATATGAATCCATTGCGCGGCACACAATCTTGTCGTCGCATTCTTATCCTTTGCCGACGCACACAAAAGCTGCGCGATACGTGCGCTGAATCCACCACCGCAAATCAGAAGAAGCATTCCAGCGTTGGCGTTTTGCGCAGCAATCTTCTTGGTAGAGCCGGAAAGTTTGACAAGTACCTGTGAAAATTGATCTGCAAACATATCCACACTTGATCCAAGTTGCATCGATAGCTCGCCAACAAGACGGCATCCATGTGCACTGAGTGTCGTGCGAAGGGACGCGACAGCTTTCGTGATTCCCTCTAAAAGCTGCCGCAACCCGGAAATGTAAGTGGAAAGATAGTCGGTCGCAGCGTTTCCACGCAGAAGCTGCCGTAGAGTAACAACACTCGTCTGTCGTTGAGACCAGTTTGCTTCAGTTTCCTTCCCGTCAAACCATCGTACCATCGATTCCATCATAGACTCAAGCTCTGCCGCACTACGTACCATGACCGGAGTAAGCTCCTCGTATGAAGTCTCAGGCACTTTGCGCAGCAGATTTTGTGCTTTCAGTGAGGCGCTACCCATACCTGCGTGACCATCCTTCGCTGAAGAAACGTTGTCGGTATTGCTGCAGGTACCCGCGCTAATACTGGAACCACTGTCAGACCTGCTAGCAGTAGACGAGGAGACAACACGACGACCTGCAGCCGGCATTGATTTCTGTCGCAAAAGCGGTGCAATGTTCTGAGCTGGACGATTTTCTTCTTGCGCAGATACCGGTAGCGGCGCTAACGGTGTTCGAGATGCTGTGGCAGAGAGAATCGGTGCAGATTGTCGCATTGCTGGCTTTGATACGGTCTCTGTGACCACAGGAAGTTCCGCTACAACTGAAACAGCAGCCGGCTTTATTGGCTCGGACGTTGGTCGCACAACTCGTCGTGCGCGCGACTGAACTGGCTGCTGAACATCTGACGGAGCTAAGTCCGCCTGAACCGCAGCCAATTTCGTCTCAGTCTCAGGGACTGTCGCTTTTTCTTTGGGAGCGGTCGCGCCCAGCTGATCTAAAAGAGATAGCACCGTTGACTGTGGTATGTGCTGATTTAACATTTCTGCTTCTAGATCTGAGATCGATGAATTTGCACCCGCATATCTATCACCGTCAGCGATGTATTAAAGAGAATCAGGTTTACATACCGATAAAGCTCCACAATGCACTCCTCTGCAGTCTTTTGAACACTGACACTCGCATCTTTAAGAGTGGCCACGATATCAAACAGTAGTGTCCTGAAGGAAAAGCTTTCCTCAACCTGTTGCAGAGCGAGTATAAACCGCAGGGTCTGTTCCCTTACCGCCTCTCTCTCGTTCAAGAATCCATCTTTCCGAAGACACCGCTCAACATCAATACTCGTTCCACGCCAGTAATCAGTCAACGCCTTGCGCGCAATGTCGTGTACTCTTGAAGGCTCGGCAAGTTTCTCAATCAGCACTGGCACAATCTCGTTGGCGTAGCGTCGCAGTTTGATGCAGTCTTGGAAATAAATACGCTTCACAACGTGGCAAAGACATGCAAAAGAGTACTGATTTACTTTCAAATCCTGATAAAACGAACCTCGCACGAGGTACGTTACATAGATCTCAATCGCCTTCGGCTGGTTTTTGTTAACACAGATCGCGTTTTTCTTGTCTCGAAAGATTACTGACCTCGACTGCTTGATGCTTAAATGCATGACGCAAAAATCTCAACAGATCAATTGTTGCAGGACCGTCTGTCAGATTAGAACAAATTAACTTCACTTCGCAATTTGTCGTACGCACCAAAGTCTCGTTGCTCGAATAGCTCCTGAAGATGCTGTGCGTCTGCCAAAGACATCTCCCTTGAACCACAGAATACTGTAACTCCAATCTGTAAATCTCCACTAGTGAGACACTGTATGTTTGTATGTATTACCAATCAGTCCTAACCGTAATAGACAATTGCAAGGTGCTTTGAATTCGACGTATAGATTGGAGATTGGTCGACGATTGCACGCGTTTGATGGTTTGTTTACAGTCGTCGCCGCAGCAACACAAAATGTAAGCATCAATTTGACTTGATAGGTTAGTACCGAAGAGTCGCGAGACTTTCGCATGCACAGTCTTCATCACCTAACCCTTGACGCCGTCGAATCAAATTCGATAATTGCGTTCCCTCAAAAGCAATTGCAAGGTTGCTGTTTCCGAATTGTAAGCTTGTCGGCCCTTTCGGTTGTAATATATTCACTACAGAACATAATTGATCCTCACGGACAACAACATCAGTTTTTTTTTTTTTTTTTGCATATTTGCTAATTGTACGTTGTCTTTTATTTTTTTTTGTGCTTTGAATTTCGCGTAATTGCTCGTCGAAATAGCATGGCTATGCTAGTAGCAACTTACTTCCTGCCAGCTTTACTTCAAACAATTACTGACAGATCCGTTATAGTCTTCACATATAAAGCAACATGTCTGCCCGTTTTTCGAGATCTCTTGCCCGGTCGTTCAACCGTCTCAACACCGTCCGCCCTAACCAGGTCCGCGGTTACGCGTCTGCGACGTCCGGTGCGACTTACACTTCCGTTTCAGTGAGCCCTCTTACCATGGCCATTGGTGCTTTCGGTGTCGGCTCATTCATTTACTGCAAGGCGACTGCTCCTCAGCCCGAGCCTCTCAAGGGCTTCTTCAATTTCGTCCCTGTTCCGGAGAACCTTGTTGAGATCAACACTCCTACTTTCCAGATCCCTTCGGATGCTACTGAAGAGAGATTGATTTCGATTTTCGGAGATGCTTTCGAGCGGTGGGAGGAGGAGAAGGCGGCTGATCCCGAGCCAGAGGCTAAGGCTGCTGAGCCCGAGGCTGTTGAGCCCGAGACCGCTGCCCCCGAGCCTGAGGTCGAGGCTGAGGCCGAGCCCGTGGCTGCTGAGGAGTCGGAGTAAGGAATCAAAAGAAAGACATCTAGCGTGAACCAAACCGCTTGTGCTTTTTTTTTTTTTGTTAGATCGAGGACTCATCAATAGGGTGGGTGAGAGTGTTATTTTGTGTGGCATATAATTGTTCATTTATTGTTGGCTGTTTTGGGTGTGGCGAACACCTTTGCAGAGACTTGCATTTTTGGTGAAAGTCTCGTTAAGTTTTGTCAAATCATTTTTTGAGCGTATGTATGTAGAATGCTGCGTTTAGGACAATCATTTAGTACTATATCCATGTCAATTATGTAGCTCCTGTATTCTGATGCTAAGACTTCATAAATTCAGCGAAGCAAACAACCCGCGTAAATGTCCAAGACGATTCATCTGGAGGTGGTGTGGTTAGAGCAAGCGTCTGTATTGGCACGCAAATGGCCGTATCTGCCCTGCTCAAAAAAAGCTCTCCCCCCACGACTGGCTAATGTGTGGTATTCGGCAATTGGCGTCTGCGGGATCCGCCTAGTTATAGGTAGCTCAATTTTCCAGCTCCATCTTCATGAAGTGTCACGAAGTGGGGCGGCTTTGGGCGCGACAGATCCAATCTGATGCGGCTTCTGGCGGGGTTCTGCACAAAGTACTGATTTCTAAACCCCACGATTTCACTCCACGGGCATCTCGCTGCTCACATAATGAGTGATTCAGAAGGTGATACGAAGATAACAGCAGATGGTGTCACATTAGAGGAGCATGCGCCAGAAGCTCACATGCCAAAGGAGAGTGAGACAAGCGCGAGTGAAGAGGCTTCAGAGTTTGAGGATGCAGAGTCGAAATTGCCGTCGCCATCTACGGAGAACGCGGACAGTGTGCATGAAGAATCAACGGCAGCGAGTGAAAAGTCAGACAGTGTACACGATGCTGAGGATAAGGAAGGCGATGGCATTACGGGAGTAGGAGAACTCGGTGCGGTGGAGGAGACACGGACGTCTTTGGCCGCGGCACGTATGGCTGCTGCGCGGGAGACGGCGAAAGATAAGTACAAGGATACTCCGGTTGCGGTTATCCAGACACACGCTATACAGGATGAATTGCAAACAATGATAGATGATATCGTGAGTGATCCCTCATTCTTAGACGCTCTAAGCGTATACTGACGTTCAGCAGAGTAACAAGATGGAGAAAACGTCGGAGGAACTGACTACGAAGAGTACGTATAACTGTGATTGTAAGTAAAGTCTGTCTAACAATAAATAGTGGAGAGTGCAATGAAACGACTAGACGAACTAGAACGACGACTACGACGATAGCATGGTAATAGGAGTTATCACTTGTTTTATTTTTTTATACATATAATGCGTAAAGTATCCTTCGTGCATCACCAATAAATTTACAGCTCATCTTTGGACGGCGCAACTGGCGCTGGTCCCTTCTCGTACTGTGCAAGGATATCGGCCAAGATGTTTTGTCGGATCGTGAATCGATCAGCAGAATCTCGGATCAACTGACCCTTCTTGACGATATTGTCCAATCGGCTGATTTCACTCGTGAGGTATTGCTTGCCCTTTTGCGCGATCTTTGAGATCACTTTCGCGTAATAGCTGGAAAACGGACCTGAGGAGACTTTAACAATTTCCAGCGCATCAGCAACAGCTTTCTTGATTTCATCAGCATCTTTGGTGTTGAGGCGTCCAATGACTTCCGCGAAATCCTTGTTCACTCCCGCCTTGTCATTCAGGCCACCATCTGGAGTACGGAAAGTCCCAGCATGCTCATTGATCCACGCAACAAAATCCTCAACAGAACGTCCGTAGTTGTAGTCAATCACCTGGCTGGAATGCTTGGGGAAGAACTTGATGGTCGGGTATCCCGATACACCGTACTGGCTTGCAGTGTTCTTCGCTTCCGGATCAGTCGTATCCATCTTCGCAATCACAACATCCTTTTCATTCTCAAAAATCTTTGCGACAGTCTCGTATGCAGGTGCCATAGCCTTGCAATGTCCACACCAGCTTGCCGTGAACGCCACGAGCACATCCTTGGTCGGATCCAAAGCGACAGCCTGGAAATCCGCATCTTTGACCATGACCACGTGTGATGGCTCAGTCTTCTTGGCTGACGGCTTCACTCCTGTGTTATCTGCAATGAAGTCCTGGAATGCCTGGAGATTGCGGCCGCGGTCATAAGGCACGGGATCATTGCCTTTGCCGTCGAAAAACTTGAGTGTTGGAAATCCCTCGATACCGTACTTTTTGGCCGTCTTGCGATTTTTGTCACCATCAATTTTGGCTAAAAACGTAATGTTAGCAATTGCACATCATAGGCAAATAGAGGACTAAAAATCAGCTCTGTGGGATCCTACCGATCTGAATTTTGCCCTTTTTGGCCGCAGGCGCGAACGTGTCCGCCAGCTCCTCGTAGATCGGTGCCATGTTTTTGCAGTGACCACACCAACTTGCGTAAAACTAAAATCAATTGGTTAGTACTGGCCATCTTCAGAACAGAACTGCTTTGAAGCTTCAGTTAACTGACCTCGACAAGCGACGGCTTCCCGCTGTTCAACACCAAACTGTCAAACGTCTTATCCGTAAGCTCGACGACATTACCTGCCGCAGCGGCGAGCACAGCGACGGCAAGCACGAGTAGACTGCACGACAAGATCCTCATTGTTGTGTGCGTGTGTATGTACTTTCTTCTTTGTTTCGCAGCCCGTCGAAATAAATGGAGATCAAAGCAGCAGGGTAGCTGGAACGGTTATGTATAGATGTTCTGGGAGTTTCGCGTGACGTGTTAAATGCCACGTCCCGAGTCGACGCGCAACGTTAAGCATGACAAATCAAGGCAGAAAGATGCGCGCACTATTTGCTTACGGCAATACAATCATTTACATTACATTTTCTTAAAGACTTTCTAAACATCCAAATCCGCTTTAACAGACTCGAACCTACATAAAGGTATCACGCGCTTGCTGCAATTCGTCTTGCGGTGGTGAACCTGACGTTTCTCTCGGCACACGCGAGTCGAAACGAAGTCGAGCCGTTAATACCGACCCCTCGGTTGGCAAAACTCCCAGCGCAATGCAGTAAGCGCGCGCCGCGCCAATCTATCCAGTCCTCGAAATCGAACTGATGGGCCCAGTGCTATCATACAAGCTAAGCTCGTCCAAGCGACTGCAATACACAAACCAGAATCGCGGGCGCTAGGCAGAGCGTCTGTCGAGATGACGTCGGTGACATGGCCGAACGTGCCTGCAGGGCATGTATACGGTCTACGTGCGCTGCGCGACATGACGCTGAATGTGTCTGTTGATCAACTCCTGTATCCGACCATTCATCTGAGTCGTGTTCTTTTGAATCCCGCGGGTTACACATACGACGCGTTGGCTGGGCTTAGGAATCTGGTGGCGTGGGGTGCATCGAGATTTGTGCTGGATGTATACTGGAACTCGCATACAAACCAGTGGCAGCTGTGTCCGTTTTTTACCATTAACCGGAATGACGATGACAATGATACGGGGGACGTTATTGAAGAGTACACAGTGGACAACCGAACGATCGTATGCAGCAGCACGATTAGTCTGTCTAGATTTTTGGATGAAATTTTGCTGCAACAGTACATCATACCAACAGACAGCAATCTCTACGCAGAGTTTGTCATCATCACTCTGAATCTCCTCAACGCGTCTGAACAGCACGCATCAAATTCTGACGGCCTTAATTCCCATCAATCTGCGCGCCGCGACACCATCCCCACAGCGACTAGAGATATATCGGTCTCTGCAAGAGTTTCAGACGCAGACGCCTCGACATCAACATCTACAGAATCTCCAGCGCAGCAGCGGCTTGATCATGACAGTATATCGTCGCAAATCATGCATATACTGCCGTCGTACGTGTATACACCGCGTAATCTTGCGTTGGATCGCAACCGTCGGTCGTTTACGTGGAACTCCACCGGGTTGTCAAACGGCGGTTGGCCGCTCATGCAAAGTATCATGTTTGGAGATTTCTTCCGCGTTGCGTTTAGTTTTGGCAACGTCGAGATCGACGAGAGCGTTTATGACTCCTCGCAAGATCATAACGTCGTATTCAGACCGACAGACATTCCGCATAGATATGACGATGGAACAGGACGTGCTGTAACTCTATCGTCAAACAACGATCTGACATGCTCTCTCACTGACGATCATTATGTTTCTGCGGACTCTCTTGGTATATCAGGAGTACCGCCATCATTCCTACTCGCGAGTGACAACGATGAGTACGAGTTCTCCACTGAACGGATGCGAAGCTACATGGCTTGCGGTTTCAGCCCGATGTTGAACGCCAGCAAAGATTCAGCTAGTGAAGTTGTTGACTATGTCACTTCGCTGCTATCTGCAGCGATGTGGGCCTGGGCCACTGATGAGCCGGTTGCCATTAATTCAAGCGGGTCAAGTGGGAATCAAATTGCCACAGACACAAGACTACTGGTGTCTTCAGCGGCACATTATCATGTAGCCACTAGCGTGCGTCCCGAGGAGACAAGTACTAGCGTGACACGCGCTACTGGTGTTGCCAATGCCGCGGTAGAGCCGACAACTGTTACACGGGCGCAGTCGTCGTCAATCGATCTGCCAACGGGCTTGTCGTTTGATGTAAGCGACTCAGCGATTCTCGCAGCTGCAACAACTTATTCAAGTGACTCACTGATGCGCTGCGCGGCCCTTGGTCCAAATGGACTATTTGTTGCAAACTGCGAACTGCGATATCGTGTTGCGTGCCGTGTCAACAAGGCGCCTTACGATTGGGTTCTTTCCAAGCGCAAGTACAGCTATTATAACGCTGCTGATGCATGCGACGACAGCGTTTTTAGCGTCCCGCGAACATCACTGCAGAACAAAGTACTTTCAGACGTACGTCGACAAGACATTGGCTCCGAGCCAATTTGGGTCGATCTTAACTCGCTGAGCTATCCCAATTGCTGGGTCTCAGGCGGTGTATACGCAGCGTGCACATATCTTGAGTCGACATCGCATGAATCAATTAACATCGTGGTGCCGACTGTTGCGTCAGTAGTCGTCGCTACGCTACTTGCATTGACAATGTGTTCAAAGCTGCTTGGCCGGCGGCAGGTCGTGGCGAAGGGCAAGAGACGGAGATATGTGAGGAAGTTCAATGAGACAGAGTATGACGGTGTGCCTTCATGAAGCTTGGTTTGTTTTTGATGCATAATCCCGGACTCTTTCGAATCTTTCTTTCTTTTTTGTGAACTTTGGGCGTTGGGAATCATTTTGTGTTTGGCGTTTGTCATGTATAGAAATAGTTGGTTGTTCACAGTTACATTGATTCTGTACATATGCTGTGCGTCTGCACCAGCGTAAAAGCATTTTCCTATTAAAAATGAGATTTCTTTTTATGAGATCTGAAGCCACCAACTATGTGTATTCGACTTTGTCCACCGACTTTGTCCACTTAAATAAGATCTGAAAAATGTTTGCCCAAAAACAGATGTTCAACAACGGCCAACTCAAACTACTACCTAACCGAAAGTTATTCAATCAATGCAATGTAAATGTATTTCTAGGTGAAGAAAGGATATATTCCACTATGAGTACAAGAAACATAAAAAAAGAGTTTATACAGGAGCAGGGGCTCCAACCCTGACCAAGACACAACAATTTATAAACAGCCCCAAAAAACAAAAAAAGACAACGAACAAACGAAAAAAATCGAAAATAAAAATGAAAAAAAGAAAAAAAAGATCTTTGTAGCGCATCACGTTTGGCATCCGTGCATAAAAGAGTTTTTTGGCCAATCGTAACCAGCGTCCTCCCTGTCGATGTGTTAGTTTCCTGACAGAAAGAAAAGAAAAAAGAAAAGCAAAACGTACCAGTGAGTCATGTTTGGGTTTTGATATGCACGAGGGTGAGCGGCAATGTATTCGGTGGTTGGGTATCCTTCTGGATCACAAGTAACGCTTTCCTCTCCTTCCAACTGATATATACGGACATAGTCGATCCGCATAGTCATTGGAAAGTCCAAGGAGGGCCAGTCAATGTACACCCATGAGTTAGAAATACCCAAGTTCAAAATGATGGACATCGGTTCCTTAGGAATCGGACGAGCTCCAATGTTACCGTTCGGCCGCAGTGCCTCGCCATACACAGCAAATGTTGGCTCATCACCAATACGCCACTGGACATAGCCGTCGGTGCCTGGCGAGTACTCGTAGCCGTAGATCTGGTACTCTTTACCGTTATACCAGTCATTGTTGAGTGTTGAAGCGCCGGAAAGCGCTTGCTGGTAGGGGCCGCCAGTCCATGAGTTCATGTCGGTGATTGAATAGTTGTAAATTTCCAGATAATCATAATCGGGATAGTACCAGATATCCATAGGTGCGACCTGCAACGACTGCGAAGCGACACCGACCTTGTTTGTCGCGTTGTAGTTGCCACCAGTACCTTCCAGCGCGTCGATCTCGGGTGCACTCCGACCAACACCTGGATTTGGATGATCCTCGCCCTTGCATGTGCATGAATTCAAACGCTGACCTGGCAGATAGGAGAGACCGTCAGACTGAGACTGGTTAGGCGTGATACCGACATCGCAGTCCTCGTAAGAGTATGGCCAAGTTCCGTCTGAGGTGGCGAGATATCCCGGACGGCCAAGATTACCCATAGTCCAAATACCGGGCCAAAGACCAAGAACGTCACCACGCCCGGGAAGTGAAGCAGATACCTCAAAGCGGCCACCAGTAAAGCACAGACGATTCCATGAATGCAGCATACCGGAGCGGTAGTCAAGATTGTGGTTTCTAAATGCGTCGAGTCGGATGTTGAGAGTACCATTTTCAGTGGTGACGGCGTCCGGGTCGTACCACTCCAAATCGGTGGTGGCAGCGTAATGCAAGTCAGCGGCATACCAGAACTGATCATCGGTTTCGTAGAATGACCGGCCTTCGGTGTTGAACTCGTCCGAGAACACAAGCCGCATGGTCTTACCATCCTTGTTTGTAGTCGTGTACGCATCCTCAGGTGTGTCTGGGTCAATCAAACTTGTGCGAATGGCGGACAGTATAGGGTAAGTGTGGTTTGTCAGCGGTATCTGGATAATGGTGACGACGTCCCTTGGCACACCGATATAGCCAGAGTATGTTAGGACGGGCAGAATAACAAAAATCGCAATCATGCCGCCAATGAGCGACGCAAGAGTAACAACGCCAGATAGACCGCGCCGATCGATTTCGTACCACTTGCGATGGTCTTTTGCGTCAAAAATCGGATCCGGATTATGCATGTAATCGTCGGGCTCCTTCTCGTCGATGTGCAGAGGGAACGATGAAACGGGGTAGCCGCCAAAGGGGGAGAAATCGGGGTCGTTCTGGGCGGCGCTCTGGGCGTTTGTGGGATCGCCGATGTGGTGAGGGAGCGCATAAGACGCGGACGACATGCGAGAAGACGACGCATACTGTGAGGATCGGCCGGTAAGTAAGCTCGATGGCCGCGAGTAGCGGTCATAGAGCAGGGCAGGTGGTGAAGGAGAGATGCTTGCCGAAGAGTGCCGGGATGACGCGCCAGAGACGGACGATCGTGCGGAGGACATTGAAGAGCCAGAGAAGACTACATTCCGCGAGTTGTGAACGTGGTCGCCGTGAACGTTGCCAAAGGCGGCTGCAGCGGCGGCAGCCGAGGAGGAGTCGGATTCTGAGAAGGGGGAGGAAGACGTGTATGTGTTTGCACGCTGATACTGTGTAGAAGAAGAGGCGGCGGCAGCGGAGGAGGAGGAGGAAGCGGCGTTGTCGCGCATGTAGGCGGCTGCGTGAGAAGCTGGTGGCACGCTCTGCAATGCCACGTCAGACTGGGCGGAGTAGTCTGAGTTGAAGGAGCCTCGGTCGTCGGAAAGATCGACGTCGGATTGGGCCGGAGATGCGAAGGGATTTAACGATCGGTTGTAGCCAGACATTGTCGGGAGCGAGGTAGGTAGGACCGACGGGGCGGATCAGGGCGAGCGAGGCGGCGACGGCGACGACACAGCACACGCGACGCGCGTCACTCGGGAGGGCAGGAGGCCGCGCTGGGAGATGGGCGGAGCGAGCGGAGGTGGCGGGAGGAAGAGGCTGCAGCTGCTGGAGCTGCTGAGGTTGCTGCACCGGACGAGACGGGGGGGGGAAGGGAGGGTGAGGTGGAGGAGGCGACGAGGATATGCAGGAAGAGAGTGAAAGAAAGACAAAAGGATTCGAGGCCGGGTAGAGAGAGTGAGGCTCTGTGTGTGTTTGGAGGAGCACTTTTGGAGACTCGCGAGTGGGAGACGCGCTCTGCAGTGCGCGACTTACGAGCGCCCGCCGGAGCACAAAAAGCTGCAGGCACGAACGATTCTCCGTCCGCCTCTGCAAAAAATAGCATGCCAGGGGCTGCGCGGGGACCGTGTCACCTGCTTCTGTCCGCGGCTCCGGCCCGTGCATCGAGAACCAGAACTGTAGGCGGGCTGTGCTTTTTGGTCCCTTTTGCGCAGAATTTATGATACAACTTTTATATCTGCACATTCTCCAGGCCAGAGCCCGCACAGCCATGTGGGCTTCCAACGGCCAGACGAACAGTTCGTACGTAACTGTATATATAGCTAGCTGTAGTCGGGTAGATACACAAGACATCTGTGTCCAGACTGTTGTCGCGACTCGCGGCTGCGTAATGACGTCTACTTAGGCGTGTCCAAGCCGGGCCGCCGAGACTGCCATGTACACGTGCGAGCCGCGTCTTTTACCCGCATGCAGGGTCGCCATATGCGTCGTCCTAATAAGGGTCGCCCGACACAAAACTATGCAGTAGTTACGGGGTTTGAGCGCAGGCGAAGAGATCGACGTCCAGTGACAGGCCACGAAACGATAAAATTAGGCACGCGCGTGCAAACCGGAACAGTCCGGCATAGAAACGCGCCAAGTCGCGTAAACCGTGTATACAAGTACCGGTGCGCGTTTGTTTCGTGCCACGCGTCGCGGGTGAGCCACACGCAGCTTTAAGATTTTATACGCCTTGCAGCAGAATTCCCCATTTGTGCTTTGCTGCATGTCGGGTATATTTAGAGGTGCCGCTGCAGCGCATTAGACATCGGCACATTTTACGTGGCAGTCCGTCCACAAAAGTGATATCGATCTGATTGCACTGACCGTTTATGGCCATTGTTGTATTTACAAGAGTCACAAAATGCGTTCTAAGTCGCATCCGTCTTCGCGCGCGATGCCTTCGCGACACGCTCCCGCACCTGCGCCAGCGCACGATGCAGTTCCACCGCAAGCTCTTCCGAATCCAAAGCCTTGCACACCCCCTCTACTCCGGCATCGTCAAGAAGTAACTTCTCCTCAGTCCCAGTCAGCAACTGCGTAGACTCACTGGTACCATCATCACTACCGTCCACAGTACCAGCTTCTTTGCTCTTCTTGTATGCCGCTTCGAGACTATAACTCGGCTCCAACGAGAATTTCCCATCATCGCCTATCCGCCGTAGTAATTTCGCTCCTTCATATGCTGCGTGTGTCAGTGGACAAACGTATTCACAGCTCACCACTGCTAAAACATACCTCTCCAGTGAGACCACACTCTATACAACAGATAAAATCCTGTATCATATCAGTACTATCCCTTTTGCAGAGTATTCGACAAACACAGATCTGTACACACCTGGCAAGTTCGGCACTATTGGAATGAGCGCGAGCGGCAAGGTAAGCGGTGATGCTGCAAGCGCGATAGTCCCGCGCTTCAAGTGCATCGGCGCAGCTTTCGATGCAAACTCAACCACTAGTCGCACTGCGTCCTCCTCTTTCACCATACCCGGAGGATACAGCAACGGCACCTTGATCAATCCTTCCCGCACAGCCTCCTCGACCGCTTCGGTATCGTGTGCATGGTCTTCATACTGCGCTTCCGCTCGCGGCCGCGTGAGCCACCACCACCATTTTCGTTGTCCCGGAGGATAAAGGCCAAGCGGAACTTGAGGCACGTTCTTCAAAGCCCATTCCTCGTAAGGTATGCGGTCGAGCACAACGTTTCCCCACGTCGTGATCCGCTTTTGCCACCATGTATCCGACCTACTCCATTTCGACCACAGGTTATGCGCCTTGACAGCCACCCAATCCTCGACATTGAACTTCTTCGGACGTGTAGCAATGCTGGCCTCTGTTTTTGCATCGGATCCGTTTGAAGCAGCGGCTGCCACGGCTGCCGCGAGTGGCAGCGTCGGCGCTGTGCGCTGCGTCACGATCATGCGCGCTGATGTTGAAAGCGGCAAAATTATGACTCGCATAGTTATTGAATAAACTAATCTGTGTTAAATGCTAGTGATATTTGCGTATATTGCTGGTGTTGAAAGCAGCTATATGTTTGATAAAGGGTGCGTGCTCCAAAGTTCACTGCGCCATACAGCCGCCTCGAAACGCGACGATCCGCAATGAAACGCGATGAACGTCAATCCTCAAGTCGTATGGGCTATGAAAAGTTTGCCCACGCGTGAACTCCAAAATTCCAGTTGCCGATTATATACGTGCAGCGGCCCCGAGAAGAGATTGGATTTTCGTGCTTGTCTGCGCAAATACCGCGGAAAGATCAACGTCTGCAACTGTTCGTGCCCGGTCGGAGTCACCGTCGTCCGAGATCCCAACAATGAATCCTCGAGAACGGCGCGCGGCGCGTACATGTTGCTGCTCCGTGAAAAGACGTAACGTCAGCATGCAGTACTGCATTACGGTACACACACCTCACCTTTGCACTGGTTGATCGGCGTATGAACTTCTCTACCGGAAGCGCTTTTCAGTTCACCATCGTGTACTGTTGCACTACATGATTGATCAAGAGAAAAACCGCACAACCGCGTTATGCATACCTATGACGTGTCTCAGTGCGCCAACTCTGAGAGATGCGGGGAAAATTTTGTACTTTCAAAAGCCGACCAGATTCTACAAACCAGATAAAAATATATGTAGCGTTTAACAGAACAAACTCCTGATGAAAATTCACTAGTCTAGAGTACAAAATATGCAAATGCAATCTTTAATAAACAACAAAAATGTCCCAAAACAATCATAATCCAAACCGACAAGATTGGTTTATATCAAATGAAATCATTTCTTCTCGAGCTCAATGCTGCTGTCAGCCGTGCGGTTTCTGTAACGGAGCTTGCGGAAAGCAGGTCCAACGAGCGAAGGATCGGTGACAAAGTTCTCCTGGCCAATCTCTGGGTCGGGTTCGTAGACAACGACATCGAATAAAAGATGACCGACAATTGCACCGAAGAAAGGCACAAACAGGGGAATCCAAAAGTAGTAGTCGTATGCGGAGAACACTTCCCGGCTGTAGCCGGCCATGTAAGAAACAAGACGAGGAGCAAAGTCACGGGCAGGGTTCATGGCGTAGCCAGTCTGCCATCCAATCGAGGCACCGATAGTGTACACGAGGAGCGCGATGATGAAACCACGCATAAGGTTCCACTCCAAAGGAATCTGGTAAGGCAGACGCGGGGTAGTAGCACAACCGATGGCCATAAGGGTGAAAGTGAGAATAACAGAGCAAGTAAACTCCTGCATGACTTTTCCGGAGAGATCAAGGAACGGGGTAGGATATGTGCAGTAGATACCAGCAGTAGCGTAGGCTCCTAGGACTTCCCGGTTACCACCATCATATTTGTGGATCGCATTACGGTAGGTACCAAAAACAACAGCACTACCGATACCGCAACCAATAAACTGAGCGAGGAAGTACATGGGAAGCTTCTTCCATGGGAAACCACGGAACATACAGGCACCGAGAGTAACAGCGGGGTTAAGATGACCAGCAGCGCCACCAGCAGCGGCGATCAAAAAACCAAAGAGCACACCGGTACCGAAACAGGCGTTGATAGCGGCGGTCGAACCATGGGAACCGTTTGAAAGGATGTTCTGTGCAACTGAACCGTCACCGAAGATAATGAAGACAGCTGAGCCAAGCAATTCAGCGAGAGGTTCACGGGCGTAGGCGCGGAAGCGCTGGTACCGGGAACTGCGGTTCTTGCGTCGGATAGGCAGAGCGGGCTCTTCGGCCTCTTCATCCTGAGCGTACTCAAGAGCGGTGGCGTCAGTGCCGTGGATGTCGTCGTCGATACGCAGAAAATCTTCGGAGCCGGTCTGCTGCATGCGTCTCCGCTCAGCGGGCTGGGAGGCCGCGACCTCAGCTTTGGCGGGGGAGGCCATGTTGTGATGGGAGAAGTGAAGTGAAGAGTGGAGTGGAAGGAGGAGAGGTGAGAGTGACGTGTGAGCCAAGAGCGACTTGCCGCAAGTGGATGAATGCGATTAAGGGCGAAAGCAGTGATGTGCGAGCACAAGCTGGGGAAGAAGCGGGGAGGCGGAGGGCGGCGGGCGGGGAATATAAAGGACCAGAACGGAGACAGCGCGCGCGGCTGCTCTCACTCGGGCCGAACGACGCGCGGGGCGGTCCGCGTGTGGCGGGGCAAATTTGCACTCGGCGTCGCGACCCCCGGACGTGACTGCACACACGGACCCGGAAGCCCTCCGCCTGACCTTCTTTTAATGCCCTGGACGCCGTGAAGGCTCAGGTGACGCACCGTATACTCCGAAAACGTACATACATAAGATATACATGCACACACTTTCCACAACTACATGTCCATCGTGAATTCACAGCCACATACCCCACGACCCCTGCCCGCTGCTAATTCCGCGTTGTCTTGCGCCCCGGACCACGGCGCGGCCCTAAGTCGGAACACGGGGACACGGGGACACGGGGACACGGGACCGGGCCCGAGCCGCACATGTCAGAAACGGAGGTGCGCTCACGCGCAAGCGCGCGCGCGCATCGCACCAACTCTCCTCTGTGCTATACAGGCTTGTGCGATCTCATATATTCTGCTGCAACATTTTGCAAGTGAAATCTATCGCACACATGCACCTACCGGTCGTGATGCCGTCTTTGCCAGTTTTGCCCTCAGCGTACACCGGACAAACTTACGTCCGGTCCGGGCGGCATGGCGTCCTGCGCATCAGTGCCTAGAAATCCCTCCACAACGAACATAAGCCGTACCAGGATCTACCTATCGATTGACTGTGCAACATAGCGCGGAGTGCCCATGGGGGAGTGCCCATGGGGAGCGCGCTGATCACAGTAAAATTTCGCGGGGCACTCCACACAGCGAACGTAAAAATGGGGCGGGACCGACGAGATCTCCGAAACAGGCACGATTTTCTATATCGGAGCAAAACACTAGGATGCCGCTCCCATACCTCTCCCCAGACTCGCCCGCCTTACTGCATCCTTTTCGCTACTGAGACTTCCTTACTTCTCTACGGGTGTCTGACGCGCAAGCGCCAGCACAGTATACTATAGACATGGGAGTGAGTGACACCCTGTTTCAATATTAATGAGGCGCTCATTTTTTCCGAGCGAGAATTGCCTGTTGCGACTCGGAGCGGGCTTGCCGTCGCTGGCCGGCGCGGCGAGAGCGGCCGGTCAGCTTCAGAAGCACCACGGGCCACCGGTCAAGGCACGAGACACACGCCCCGCGTACACATGTGTGAACCGCTGCAGACTGCGGGCATCTCTGTATATAGTTCACTGTTCGGCCTGCGAACAGCGCTGTATAGAACAGATTTGGGATCCTCGGCAGTGCTCGTCGCTCGTCGCTCGTCGAGGATGCTGACAGTTGTATATGTTTATGCCGAGGAGCTGCAGTAGCGAAACCGACCAGATCTGTAAGTACGTCTCTTCCCATCCTCGGTAATTTTGAAGCACTGAAGCCCCTTCGATCGCAATCTCGCGGAGAAGACCTAGCTCCAGGCCGGAACCCGCCGGCGCTGGCGTTGGTGTCAGTGCGAACTTCGCCTCAACCAGCCAGGGTTTCGGAAAAACTATGTTTCGAGCGCCCGGTGCCCTGCGTCGGCCCGACGTGCCGCAATTGGGTTTGTGTCTTCAACCGTGCGTCTGTGCCGCCCGCCCCCGGTGCGGTGTGTTTATTATCGCGCACACTAACGACCCGCTCCGCTTCCCCCACCGCGCGATAATTTTCACACCTGTTTCGAACTGACGCCGGCCCGCTCACAAAGTATACTGTGGAATCTACACAGGGTATAGCGTCTCCCCCCGCGCTGCAGTCCCCCCGCGCGTAATTTTCGACCTTGTTTCTCCCCCCGCGCGGAGAAGAGCTTATTTTACTCCTGCTGACCCGGGCGGAAAAACCCAGTCGTGATCTACTTTCGCCCAAATCGCGGACTTTATTACACTGCTTAAAGGCTGCATACATGCATAACACCATACATATAATTTATTTACCGGCTGCAAGTCGCCGTTTCGCTTCCGACGTGACACACCCCCACTTGACCCGTCGTTCGCTCGAGTTTTTCCGGTCCGGAAGACGGCAACCTGCCGCGTCGTTGTATAGTTCGTGGACTTAGCAGTTCTTATATCTGTACATCGCTCCGGAAAGCGGAAGCATCTGTCATGTCGTGCAGCGAAATCCAAAACGTCAAAGCAGAAGCAGCTCGTAATCATCTTGGGGTGATTACGGATCGCTATAATAGAATGTCAAAATGATCGTGCCTGTATTACATATGCACGACCTTTTGCACGAAAATGATCGTGCATTTGCACACGCTCTCGGTACACGCACTCGCCGTGATCGATTGAGCTCCGGCCGTCAGCACGGAGTAGTCTTATGCCAACTACACTCGGCCATCATATAGATCAAAACCGGATACACAATACGAGAAACTCTGCTTAACCGCGCGAAACACGGGTTTAAGAACAGCTGAAAAAAAAAATAAAAGATTGAGGACGTAGTACGCGGGGGCACGCAGGGTGCGCACGCGGGGCACGCGGGGCATGCGGGGCATATACAAGATGCGGGTGTGGACTCGACAATGTGACTTGATCCGACAGGATCTTACCCTGCGGTTTAGTGGGGGTGGGGCTTCCCGGAGACTTCTCCGTAACAATTTACAGCTTCATTTTAATGCTATCCATGCCACTCGAATTATCTATGGTAAGTGGTAGTAGAATCCAGAAAAAAAAGATACTATCGAATACTGTAAATGAGTGTGAAGAAATCAAACTTCAAAAAGTTGGACATTGTCGCGCAGCAAAAAAGAAATAAAACCCGTGCACTTCGAGTAAACATCCGACGTGGCGACGATAAATAATCGTCAGTCAGCAAACAAATTAACGCGCAACAAACACCACTCTATTCGAAACACCGGATAACAAGCCAAGTGGTCCGTCAAAGTCATGCGAATCACTCCGCAGTTAACTGTCCCCCCGCAAAAAAAAAAAAAAAAAACCTAGGATACCCCACCAGAGTCAATTAATCACGCCGTATGCACGGGGCTCGCAGCGGCTGCGCGCTCAAGGTACTGACGCTTGGCCTGTTGACTTAATGCAATACTCCGCTCGACTCCAAAGCCGTCCTGGAATAGACTCTGGATCTCCTCGAGTGCAAGATATGACGTTTCCGGGTAGAAAAGGTAAACAAGCAGCTGACCCATCAAGCACATGATCGCGTACACGATGAACGCGCCAGCCGGCGTGATCACGCGCATGAGTGTGAGGAACGTGCCGCTGACCACGAGGTTTAAACCCCAGTTAGTGGCTGTGGCAAGCGAAGTTCCGACACCCCGCACGGACATCGGAAATAGTTCAGACTGCTGCCACGGCACGCTGCCGATACCAGTAGCGTAAGTCGCAACGTACCCAACAATTGACAGCACGATAACGGGGCCCCACACACTCGACGACGCTGGCTTGGCTGGCGTGTCTCCCTCGACTAGCCGGGTAAGTAACCCCCGCGCCATCGATCCTGTGCTCGACTCGCTCGCAGACAGCACTTTCGTGATGGCCTCGCCGGTAACGATGAGCATGATTGCCATGATCCACAGCGTGCTGAGAAGAATGCGCCGACGACCAAGTCGATCAATCAAAGTGAACGCAAGAATCGTGAAGCTCAAGTTCGCAAACGCAATGGTCAGCGACACAACAGTGGGGTTGGAAAATCCAACCATCTCAAACAGTGTTGCAGCAAAATACATCATCGAGTTGAAACCACACAGTTGCTGGATCGCTTGCAATCCGCACGCAATAGCCAATGATCGCACATATGCGGGCACTCCAAACACCTCTTTGAGCTCCAGGCATAGTTTCTGGAAGTACGACAATTCGTGATGTTCGTCCTGGTTGAACTCACGAAGCACAGCAATCTTCTTGTCGAGCTGCATCTCATCAATTTTACCGTGCGGGGGCGTGTAGATGCCACGCAATACTTCCTTGGCCTTCTCATGCTTGCCCGCATGAATCAAAAACCGTGGAGTCTCTGGCATGCGCAAGAAGACAAGCAGCTGCACCGTCGCAGGGACGCCACCTAGTCCGACAAGAATTCGCCAGCCGCCAGCGTGCCCGACAAAAACGGCGCCGAGAACATACGCAATTACCTGGCCACCAGTAATTGCAATGCTGTTGATCACAACGAGACGTCCGCGAAGGCGTCCGGGCGCGACCTCGGAAATGTAAAGAGGCGCAACCAAAGACGCAATGCCGACGCCCCAGCCCATGACAAAGCGGCCGTCGACCATGATGCTGACCGAGTGGCAAAAGGCCTGCAACGCTGCACCGAAAATAAAAAGCACATTTGCAACAAGAATTGTGTTCTTGCGGCCAAAAATGTCGGCGAGCGTGCCGGCAATCAATGCGCCGAGAAACGCGCCAAAGGATGTAGCAGACGTAATAAGTTCCTTGTCTTCAAGCGTGAGCTCGCGTCCGAGATCGGTGCCGGTCGAGACAAGCGCGCCGGAAACATATCCCGTATCATAGCCAAACATAAATCCTGAAAACGAAGCCATGACCGTGAGTAGCATAATAAACAGATTCGCCTCGACGTCCTCAATGTCGGTAGCATGCTCATCCGGGTCGTCCTCCGAGTCAAACGGTACATTCTCGCTCTCATCATCGTAGTTTCCATGATTGTATTCGTGTGTGGCATTGTTGACCTGGTGTAAGTCGCTGGCATCGTCTTCCTCAACTGCAACGGAAGTGTACCCCTGCGCTCCAGGGGAAGGCGCGTGAAGGTGTTCGCTGACCATCGTGATAATATCTAACTGGAAGAAACTGTCGAAGCAATCGGATAAACGTAGTCTGGCTACCGAGTCGTCATACTACAAAGTGCAAGAATTGAGCACCAGAGAACGAGCGCTGTGCGTGTGTAGTGAAATTTCAAAATGATTGTGTATATCGGCGGAAGCGGCTGCATCCCGAATTTAGTTAGACTCGTGAAGCGTGCGCGCGCAGCCGCCATTCACACTTCGTAGTCTTTCTCCGCACTTTCGCTTGGGACTTTTCTGAAAAAGTCCGGTGCGTTCCACGATTATCGGTGATAAAGCCCGTTCGCGTGTAAGCACAGTACTGAACCGTCATTTTTCAACCTGGGGTTGGTACTACGCGTCGACGCGTCGACGCGTCGCGGCGTCGCGGGATCGGCTTTAAGTGGGGATTCATACTCGGGTACATACAGTGTATAAGAAAAACTGTTGTAAATTCATTTGATCAGCTGTAGGAGTTGTTTGCTTGTAGTCAAGAACTCGATATAGTATCTGGTTTAATTGTGCTCTCTGTGGTTCAGCTGATGCGGCCGCTTTGAGGAGTTACTGATACCGTTGACAAAGCGGTCGAAAGTGCGAACTTGATTGTTTCTTTAAATCGTAATTTGTGTTTCTCGCCACTTTAGTTCATAGTTTATTGTGACCGAAAAGTAGTTTATATAGACTCCATCTACCGGTGAAAGCAGAACTTCGTTACTCTATGCCCGAATAAGCTTACTGAAAAACTCGTAATTCAAACTTCTGCAAGTCTCAAAACACAAGTATCAACTGGAGTACCAAACACTTTACATATCACCAATTCAAAGAGCGCGAGCGCGTAGAAAGTCTGAAGGGGTCATCGATTCTAACTCGCTATAGTCTGCTCGATAAAACCGATAACAATCTCAGTGCGGCGTGTGGATGCGGGGAGAGCGATCTCTTTTTGGCCTTAATTCCGCGCGGCTGGAGTGATTACTGCAGATGCTGTACAAATCGCACAAATGACTGTTGGAAGTGCGGTCGGTTACAGTGCGGATGCATATACGCATGACGTGCCTGAATACATCATGTAACTAACTGTGGTGCTGGGAATGCCGATCTAGAGTGATGCTGTTCCGAGAACTCGAGAAGGTTGAATGGTCTTTAGAAGGGCAGTTCTCTCCCCGCACCTGTCTAAACTCCGGTCTGACTATTTAGCCGCAGGTCATACAAAGCTGCTCGCTTGATTTCTTATATATAAGAAGGAACTGTCAGACGGAAAGCGCGACATCCTAAAATCTGACTATAATTTCCATTCTCATCATAAACAGGCACAATGGTTTTCATACTACGATGGGGTATCATGGGCACCGGCAAGGTATGCATCCTCCTTTTGTCCCTCTCCGCATCACGCTCATCACTCCAGATTGCCACGCAATACATTCACGACTTGCAAGAAGACCCCTCTCTACGAGGCGTCTCGGATGTCAAACATGTTGTTGCTGCCATTGGCTCCCGTACACTTGAGCGTGCTCAGTCATGGGGCGACGCAAATCTCTTGGGTAGCAATCGCGCTGGCGTCGCTTTGTACAGCAACTACGGCGAGCTAATCACCGACCCAAATGTCGACGTGATCTACATTGCAACTCCAACAGAGCAGCATTACAAGCAAACACTGATGGCACTGAAAGCGGGAAAGCATGTTGTTTGCGAAAAGTCAATGACACTAAACGCAAAGCAAGCAGAGCACCTTTTCTCCGTCGCGAAGGAACGGAACTTGTTTTTACTCGAAGCTGTGTGGACGAGATTTTTTCCGCTGACAATGAAAATCCAGGAACTTGTCAATAGCGGCAAAATTGGCAAGGTCCATCGCGTTATTTCAGATCTCTCACATGATGCGTCGTCATGGGGCGTATTGAATCAGCCAGCGTCGGACGGCGGAATGATGGGGCTTGGAATTTACTCGATAATGTGGGTTATGCTGTTTGCCTATGACAAAAACACAAACGAGGCTCCTGATATTGTTCTCGCGGCAGCACTTGAGCACGCAAAAAACCCTCCAGCGAAAGAAAGTGCTTCGATCATCACGCGCTGGCCAAGTGCGGGTATCATGGGCGTGTCAACATCGTCGTATATGGGAGAAGTCACGAAAGAGTGTGTCGCACGTATACAAGGTGAAAAGGGCGAGATTGTTGTAACCACTCATGCTTCCCGTCCTGAGTCATTCGAAGTGCGCATGAAGAGCGGCGAGAAAGAAACGTTTGTCGTGCCGATTCCTGGACAAGGCTTGTTTTACGAGGCTGATGAAACTGCGCGGTGTATTCGTGACGGAAAGATCACAACGCCAGTGTACGGTCCCGAGGAAACGATCACGAACGCAAAGATCTTTGACGAAGCGAAGGAGCAAATTGGACTTTTCTTTGGCGAAGAGCTCGAAGGAGTTGAAAAATCATAGATGGTTGTGCAGTGGACAGAAATACTAAACTTATTGATTAGAAGCATACATACAATCACATATAAAACTGTCACTCTTCACGTAGAACTTGTCAGCTGGCATGTCTCTCGCTTTGCTTGGCGATTACGTACTTTGCCGATACGCAGCTAGCCAGCCATCGAGTTACAAGCAGTAGTCGTATGTTCTGCAGCCACCTATTTCTTTCTTTAGAATTGTAACTCTCATGAAGCTCCGCAATACTATCTGGCGTAAAGAAGCCAATATCGGCATGTACAATGTATAAAGTCTCTTGTCTGGATGATACATACACACGAAAGTGCGACAAGGCCGACCAATGCTCTTAAACCGCGACCTGACCCGCAATATGCGGGCCCGTACGAATTTTGGGGACCCTTATTAACGATCGGCTTGTGGGTGTAATTAAGGTTTTCTGTACAATTGCTGCCTCGAGCGCGCTTAATGCTGCTGCAGCCGCACGTTGTCGAGACCGCGCGCGTGTTAAGGTCGCGCGCGCGCGCCGAGAGTGCCTAAGTCATAATTTTGTTAACGACTTCACCGGTCTTACTTTCCCCGTGAGTGGCGGAACCAGCCGTCAAAGGTGCCTGGCTCGACAAGCAGGATTAAGAAGTACAGAGCAGAGGAAACGTACTGCATCTACAACTACAGTCTACGACACAGTATGGAAGACTCGGCGGCGGATACACCTTCTTGTTGGGAAGCCGCGGCACCCAAAGAGGAGCGGGAGCAGGAACAAGAGCAGAATGAGCAACCTCAGGAGCAGAAGGAGTTGCAGAAGCAAGCCACATCATCACGTTTGGGCAAGAGTGGGAAAAATGAGTCTTCACGGCCACGGTTTGCGTGTCGGCATTGCTCGTCGACGTTTAAGCGTAAAGAGCATATGACGCGCCATGAGCGGTCGCATACATCTGAGCGGCCATATGAATGCTCATTCTGTGAGACAGCGTTTACAAGAAAGTGAGTTACTTTTGGCATGTGAAGTGAAGCTTGGTATGGGACTGACATGGCTAGGGATTTGCTGGTACGGCATAGAAGGACGTGTACAGTTGCGAACGCGCAGCATCGACAACCGTTCACCCAGGAGGCAAAGGCTGCAGAACTGAGCAATGCGCCAGAAGCAGGCACTGCAGTAGTTTCTGAACCGAGTTCTTCTGCTGATGTGACGGTCGAGGCATCGCCTGAGACAGCTCAGCGCAAGCGAAGTCGGCACGAGCATGAACGGCGATCACGCAAACGACATTTCAAAGGAGGGCACAAGCGCGAAGAGTCATTACCGGAGACAAGCGGGGCAGTTACTGCGGATGATGACGAGGTCATGGATGATGCACTGCGCTTGCCAGAGTACGATCCTTCGCACTTGAATGAGTATGACGACGTTGTCAGTGCAGTAGCGGCACACGACCATGGAGAGTCCTCTGGCTACGACTCTGCATCTGAGTCCGATACTTCAATGACCGGGCAGTCGTGGGACTCGGCTGCTGACGAATTCTCGATCTCGGACGACTCGACGAGTTTATTTGATTGGTCATTTCCTGCTGCAGTATTTGATGATAGCGCGTTTCAGGGTCTTCTTGGAACGCTGGCCAGTTCAGGCGTTGTCGAGACGACGGAGTTACAGTTATTTGCGGATAGCGTGAATGCAGAGACGATTCAAGAAGCGCTTATAGATTATCGCCGGCATACTGCACGGAGGATGCCCATCTTGCACTCGAGCCTGTTTACGCTAAGCTTTTTGCCAGATGGCAACGACATGTTCACGATCAACGGTTCAAATACCGGTATGCTGTCCGCGGCAAAATGCACAGTTGTTCTTGCTGCTGCCGCGCTGGGTGGTGCGCATGCTGGAGTTTCTGACAACGTTACTCGGATGCTACGGAACTTGTGCCGGCGATGCTTGGACACGCTTCTCACGCCCACTGATGATGAGGAGCTACATCTTGCTACTATGCAGGCTCGGTTACTGTGTGGAATGTTTGACGCATGGAGTGGCGACAAAGAATTTGTTGAGCGTGCTTTAGATGAGCAGCCTGCCCTTGTGCGTGCATGTGTCGGTGGTATTTCGAGGCTGTCCGGGCGCGTGCTAACGTCGCATTCCGAGTGGATTGTTCGGGAGTCGTTTCACAGATTATATTGGGGTTACTACACATACATGTCAAACTTGTTTTTATCGTTTGGCGACATCTGCCCGTTGCCACGGATTGGAACCGAAAAGCTCAAATTACCCGAGCCGGATTTGCTTTGGGAGGCAGTTGACGCGGAAGCGTGGTGGCGCGGGGTCGACGAGCTCGAGGCACCGACGACGTCGGACGTTGCTCTTGCACGAATTGTAACTCTAAGTGAGGTGCATGGGCTTGTAGGTGCTAGCGCAACAGATAAGTCGTACTCTGAGTTTGCGACATGTGTCATTCTACGGATTCTGTTACATCATTTGTCGACGACAAATCAGGTGATGCGGTTCGGTGGGTTGCTTGGAGGTCCTCATAGTATACCCGCGACGATTGAGCTGGATTACTTGCGTAATCTGTCATTTGAGCAGGTGGATCAGATTGTGGAGCATTTGATTGCGTCAGAGGCGGTGCAGGCGCGGAGGAGCAGGACGCGGCCGCAGCACGAGGTGTTTGTGCATTTGATCAAGCTGCGACGTCTGAATCTGCCAGCGACACGGAGACTTGGAGTGTTGAGTCGGCTAGTGCTGGACGAGGATCTTGGATTAGAGCTGCAGGAGGCGCTGGAGAACCGATGCAAGCGGTCGTCTAACGTGACGAAGACCCTGTCGCTCTGTCTGAAGTATATTCAGCCGTATCTGTTTAAAAAGGCTCGCATTGAGAGTATTGAGGAGTTGTTGTGTACGTGGGAGTCTGTGCTGTGCCTGATTATCTGGATACGCACGATTGAGATCAACTACAGTTCCGGCATCAGTGTGCAGGCAGAGGAGGCAAGCTTGATTGACGACGTGACGCGGATCGTCATGAGCAAAAAGAATACGCATTTGCAGGATTTCGTGCGGCCGTCGGGTGCAGATAATTACAAGATGTATTTGACGACTCGTCTCGCGTATACGTGGTGTGGAGTGTTGAGCAAGGAGGGGGCAGTGACGTGTGCGGGGCAGGTGCGCAGCTTTCTGGAGAACTTGGTCACACGGCTATGATGCGCGGCGGTGTACACGCACGGCTGGGTAGGTTCCGGGAGCTGTTAATGGTTTTCACGGGTTTTTTTTTGATCGGTTTGTAACATATATTATAAAAGCAAAATAGTTTGGCAAGCGGATGGCGGCACTGTAATATTTAGATTGATGCTGCGTTGCTGGATCGCGACAGCCATAAGTGTGCCGCAGCGCAAACAATATACTGGATGTGCACGATGCACTCGGCCGGTAAGACTGCGGCGCGCGGCGTTTCCCCGAATGCCGAGTATCCGAGATGTCCGCGGGCGCGAGCTGTACCGATCCTATGCGAGGGTTCACACACGCGGAATTCGGAGTTTTTTGCTGGAAAAGTCATGAGGAAATTAGCCGCGCGCAATATTATGCTGCCATGGCGCGCCATTATGACGGCCGCCATCGAGCACCTGCACGTCTCGCGACGCCCCGGACCCTCAACCCCTCCCCGGGACACACGCCCGCAGGACCGCGTCTGCGCGCCTCGGATGTAGCTCCAACGGTGAGTCGGATGTATCTCTCAGACACGGCTGTTGGAGCCGGTGCGGGTTAGGGCGCAGTGGGGGAGCATGGGGAGGGGGGAGGGGGATCCGGTGCAGTGCCCGTGATCGTGCATATAGTTCGTGGTAACTTGGCCCGCAGCGGCTTTTCCGGGGTTTACCATCTTCGCAGTGATTATACTTGTGTTGTCTTATTCTCCGCCGGTCTCCGCTCTTTCGGCTTAGTTAATTAATTGTCTTCCGGATCTCCTGCCTTCTCTCCTCTCATCCTCCTCCCCACCACGCGCCCTCGCCACGCTCGCCCTTTTCTCCCCGCACCCCGCCCGCCAAACGAACCGCCGCGCCGCTTACGATCTGCTCCTGTTCGCCACTCGTGGTACTAGTGGTGTTCTCCACGTACCAGCTGTTCAGCGACTCGCGCTCGCCTTCCGCTGCGGGCGTGTCACTCATCCCAACCATGCACCACGATAGCGTGAGTTCTGTCGGCACGTCCGCCTCCACCGCCTCCGCCACCTCTGCCGTTCCATCAGCATCCTCGCACTCCTCCGCCTCAGACGCACACAAGCACGCGCGCCAGCACAGCGAGCCCAACGGTGGCGACGGCGCATACGACGACGAAGGCCTCGACGACGAGGATATCGACGAAGATGATGACGACGATGACGACGACAACGACGCCGACGACATCGACGACCACTCCGGCTCGCGCGCCCGCAATCAATCGTACATTTCCTCTTCTACACCAACCGTTCCGGGCTCGGTCATAGCCTGGACCGTATCTTCGGGTTCCGCGTCGCCGTGGTCCTACCATCCGATGGCACACTCGCGCGTTGGCGGCGGCAGCAGCAGCAGCAGCGGCCTGCATGCTGACAGCATGGCCGCGGAAGCTGCAGAGACGTCCGCAGCAGTGCGAGCACACAAACGACAGCGGATATCGCGTGCTTGCGAGCCTTGCCGCGAGCGCAAAGTGCGCTGCGACGGTGGCGTGCCTGTATGCGGGCCATGCTGGATGCGCAGCGTCGAACCCGGTGTATGCATGTACAAGTCGCGGAAAAAACGTGTGTCGGCAAAGCAGCGTGCTGGAAGTGACTCTGCGCATCATGGAACTGAAGGTGCATCTGCAGGTGCTGCTGCTGCACGGTCCGTCTGTCCTCCGATGACCAGCACGCACACAGCAACCGCTATACCACCTCTACCGCCAATGCAGCGATGCCAGCAGCACCAGACTGAACACCAGTGGCAACCAGCAGAATCTAGAGGCTCAGTTGGTGTGCCAATCTCGGCCATTCTCGGCCCCGACACTGACCCTGTACGTCGCGACTCGCGCGAATCGCGCGATACCGACTCGCTTGCGCTTTTGGCTGGCGTGAGCAGCTCTTTTGCCGCTCGCAGTACGTCTCCGCGTTCGGAAGCCTCCTCAGCGCACGACACGCGTCCTCTTAACGCAGTCCCTGCACCACGGAGCACCTCAGCCGCCGCTCTGAAAAGCGGATTTACCGCGCAGAAAGGTCATGCTGCTCAATCTCGTCAGTATCACGGCCGAAACCGCGAGACTTTTCTCGGGGTATCTTCACCCATCTCGTTCATGGATGAAGTCAAGCATATGGTTGCTGTTTCTCGTGGAGTTCCTCGCACCAATTCGTTCTACGGCGCCGCATTACCTCATGGATGTCGCGGAATCAAACGGTTTGGCGCGTCAGACATTGTTCTTCCAAATCGCAAGTTTGCCGACAAATTAATCGACCTATATTTTGAGCGGGCGCATGGGTACATGCCTGTTGTTCACCGCTCCAGTTTTATGGCATCTTATGCAGCGGTATGGGACACTGAAACCACTCTCGAGACACAGCCGTATTTCTACGCCTGTCTCAACATGGCTTTTGCTCTTGGTGGCCAGTTCTCGCCCGACATATCGCCAGCCACCAAGTATGATACACTTGAAACATACGTCAACCGCGCGAGGCAAGTTCTTGCCTTGGATCAGTTAGACATTTCCGGCGGAATTCCGGCTGTGCAGGCTTTGCTAATGTTCTGTCAATTCATCTTGGGCTCTGCACCACACACGCGGCTTAGTGCGTGCTGGAATTGCGTTGGTCTCGCTATTCGCGTCGCTCAAGCGTCGGGATTGCATGTGGATTGCGACATTTCACAGTGCGCGGATCACATTGAGCTGGAAGTTCGGAGGAGGCTCTGGTGGGCCTGTATAATATACGATAGGTGAGTTCTTTATGTACGTTGTTGTCTGTACAGCATGTGCTAATGGTAGGTTACTTGCATTGTATCTTGGTCGTCCGCTTATGACTACACAAACACAATCGGTAACAGCGCCAGCAAACGTGGACGACGACTACGTGACTGCAGATTGTATACTTCCTCAACCAGAGGGGTACATCTCGAAACTTACATATTTCACTCTCAGCGGTCAGTGTTTCATGCTTGTTGCGAGTATCGTCGGCGAGCAAGGCATTGGCAGACCAGCTGGGCGCGAAGACGACTCGGTTTCACATCTTGAGCACGATCTGAAAGTAGCTGTTTCAGCAACGCGTTCTCTTTCGGAATGGTACGCCAACATGCTGGAGGCTTTGCGAACGTCACCAGAAGCATGCGATACCACTGCTGTTTCTGCTACTGCCTGTCCCGATTTTGCGAGTAAGATGCTCCGTCAACAGCAGTTTTTCCTGATCAGCCAATATCTCAGTGCCAAGATTTCTGCGACACGTCCCTGCCTCACTCATTGTCTCCGTCTTGCTCTGTTTCATCGCGATGGCTCGAAATTGACTGAGTTGGACCGCTCTGTCGGCGTGTACGCGCGCTCGTGCATAGAATCTGCTATTGCGCTTGCAAATGTCGCCCACAGCGACGAAGTCGCGAGCGAATCAGATACAGTGGATGTGGGCCCATTCTGGTGGCACAACGTGTTTGCCATCTACATTGCATCGGGTGTGTTGCTTACTTTACCCCTTTTGCCATCGTGGGTGCTTTCGGACATTAGTTCTGCGGAGGTCGATCGTTCATGGGCACTTATGACGCGCACGATGGAGCTGATTGAGAGTGACAGTAACGCGGTTGCATCACAAGCAGCATCAGATTGTCGTGAATATCTTACACATATGCGTGCGCATATATCTGCACTTGTGGAGGAAAATCGTAACGATTTGTCCGCGACAGAAAAGGAGGGGAAAAAGCAGGAAGCGGATGTGAAGTGGCTTGCAGCGACGCATATTGGGTTTCCTTTTTTCGAACAGTAAACAGGATTTTGTGTAATAATTGCATGTGTGATGTATAACTACCCCAATCTCCATCTTATCCTGTAAATGATTTGAAAGGCCTTGCGGGATCTTTATTAAGGTATTGTACACGGCCGAGTGGCTCGACCGCGTCGAGTGTGCAAAAAGCCGGTGCCGCGTACGCCGCGGCTGAATTGCGGGGAACGCTTGCCCGTCGCGGCTTTGTACATCTGCCCTCGAGCTGTCTTCCCGCGTCTCATCCTCAACAAAGTATTTCCTAGTCCAAAGGCACACACATACGCAATGGCCGAGTACACTCCACCCAAGAGCTGGGATGAGTTTCCTTCATACGACGAGCTGCCGAACAAGCGGCGATTCTGGGTGTGGGGTCCACCAGGGTCGCATGCAGAGGGGTTGGGGATGTTGAACATGCTTACGCCGGCCCATGTTGCCGCGTCGGCGGCGAGTGAGATCAAAACTGGTGCACGCGTTGGACTAGGCTGGGCTTTTCACAAACTTGAGAATCCTCCTTTTGGCCGTGTGCAGTATGGCATGAAGGTTATTCCAATGGGAGATACTGCGTTCGATGATCAGTATACGTTTAATCCGCAGCAGTCCAGTCAGTGGGATGGCTTTCGGCATCATTCTCAGCCGGGCCTAGAAGGCGAGAAGGCCCCTCGAGTTTGGTATGGTGGCACGACACCGGATGAGATTACAGCTGAATCGGATCGAATTGGAATACACCACTGGGCGCAAGAAGGTATCGTTGGACGTGGTGTGCTTCTTGACTACGCGACGTGGGCTCGTGAACAAGGGATCCAGTACTCGAGTTTTTCGGACCACACCATTTCACTCGCTGACTTGCAGGCTGTGATCAAGCGTTTTAACGTTGAGATCAAACCTGGTGATATGCTTTTCGTGCGCATTGGTTTGATTGAGGAATGGGACTCGTATACTCCGGAGCAGAAAGCCGCCTATCAGGCGCATGAGCCACCACTTCATGCCGGTCTGGCGAACACGGAGGAAATTTTGCGATGGCTTTGGGATTCACATTTCACGGCTGTTGCAAGTGACTCGGTTAGTTGGGAAGTTTTCCCGCCGCAGGTCGCAGAGTTCAATCAGCATATTCACATCCTTGCGGGATGGGGGTGAGTGCCATTTGCTGGTCGTTCGATGAATCCATTGCTAACGAATGAACATATAGTATGCCAATTGGTGAGATGTTTGATCTTGATGGACTGGCAGAATTGTGCGCGCAGCACAACAGATACTCTTTTTTCGTGTCAAGTGTCCCTTTCTACGCTATCGGCGGTGTCTCATCTCCTCCTAACGCTGTTGCAATCTTTTGAGTAAAATTTCACATGCATATACATACGATCTAGATTTTTTTTTACATTCAATCAAACTGAGTTAAAATTATATTCATAACTGCATATTGCAAATCAGTATCCTTTTTTTGATCTAATTATACCTCGGGCAGCACAACCTTGACAGCCTGACCAGTTTTCAGTGACTCCATAAGCGCGGAAGCAATCGTGACTGCCTTAGCCGCATCCTTCAGATTATATGCCGGGGGCTTGTCTTCCAAAATCCAGTCCCGCATCTCAACAAGCTCTCTTGAAAACGCGTTGCTAAATTGCTCCATGTGATTGTTAGGTACAATGATTCTTTCGCCTTTCGCGTCCGTGACAACGACGTCCAGCAACCGTGTCGTGTTGTTCGCAGTGATGCGTCCCTTTGTTCCTGCAATCTCCGCGGAAGTATGGTGTCCATGCATCGAGTTGCGGTTGTCGTACATGTGAACAACCTTACCAGACTTGAACGTGACAATGCCAAACGCGTCATCGACATCGCCAAATGCTGCAAACTCGGGGTACATGAGCGCGGAGCCTGTGGCGTAAGCAGTCACGGGAATCTCGTCGCCGCCCATGAGGTACAGAGACGCGTCGATGTCATGAATTGCACAGTCAACAAAAATGCCGCCCGAGGTTCTGATGTATTCGGTAAACCACTCAGATGGCGTGTAGGGATCAATTGTGGAGATTTGCACTGAAGTGACAATGCCAATCTCTCCCGAACGAACGCGCTCCGCGCTGGTCTGGAACACATCCGCAAAGCGACGTGGAAACGCGCAGGCAACTTTGAGATCGGGGTACTTTTGTGCTGTACGATAAACTTCCCATGCAACATCAGAATTAGGCCCAAGAGGCTTCTCGCACATAACATTTTTTCCGGCCTTAAGCGCGCCTTCGACGTGTGCCTGGTGGAAGTTAGTAGGAGTGCAGATAATCACGACGTCAAAGTCTTCTGCAATAAACGACTCAAAGTCATTGTACAAAACAGTTTCAGGCAAAGCTTCAGCGCGCACCCAGGCTTTCTCGGCCTCGACGGGTGTGCAAACAGCAACCAGTTGCATGCGTGCGGTGGTGAGGACGTTGGAAATGTGAATTTTGCCAATACGGCCAGCGCCGACAACTCCGACCCTGCAAATTTTGGGTCCAGTCATTGTGATGTGTGTGTGCTAAAAGATAAGCTTGCAATAAATGAGCCTGGTAGGAAAAACGGACTACATGGAAAATGTGGACAAGCGGGTGCTACTAAATACTTCTATATAGATCGTTGACAACGACGAGAAAGAACGTCAGTGCTCTGCAGGCACGGCAGCACGATCGCAGAGACCTGTGTAAAAATCAAAAAGTGTGACAGAGTTTTGAGGCGGAAGGTCGTGCGGAGAAGCAGCAAACATACAGCGCTAACAAAAAGCGAAAAGTCGAGCGGGATCGGCGTGGCAATGTGTTCAGGTTTGAAGGATGACTTCCTGGAGAGGTAACTCGGACATGACATGTACCCGCCCGCAGTCCACCTTTTCAAAACAGCAAGACGCATCGTGAGCATGAGCGCTTGGCCTGCAAGCAGCAAGTCTTGCAAACAAGCGCGATCGTATGCATCATGTTCGTATGTACAAGCTATAGTTGTGTGTACTCTATGTGGTCTGCACCTTTTACGCCCAGAACCTGATTGCGGGGTTGCACAAAGCCCCTGTGGAACCCCGCAATTCGCAAGCCGTATGCCCAGTGTGGAAAAGTGCAAGCAGCCGGCAGCTCAATCTCGATCACGACCCAGAATGGCTGCCAGATGCAAATGGTCTCGTCCCCCGCAGTTTGCAGCTTCTGCTCTCGCATAGTGCTTTTTGAGCTCGCTGGTTCATTGTGGCTATTTGAGCACGCACGGAACAATGCAAAGCTGGGGCGGCTGCGCTTTCTGTAGTAGTAACTGTTCCGTAGGTATGTTAGCTGTCACCACACAATTCATGATTCTCGACCACATTGTGCGATCTGATACATCTTAAAACACAAACATAACCGATTACCGAACGTTGCTATTTCCCCGCACGTTTTAAACGCTTCTTTTTCTTTGTTCCGTTATCTCCGAGTAGTCCAAGCAGCGACGAAATTGTGCAACATCTGAACAAGAAGAATGCAGAGATACACGTCTACTTTGCAAAAAAATTCACGTCTTTCGATTCATCGTATTATACATATTTATTCGGTGAAGAAGAGAGCTGGCTGTGGGCTGCAATAGAATCAGTAGAAAAGTGAAGGCCATCTCGGAGGTTCTACGTCCGGCTCGCAAGTTGCCGCGTGCGGCTTACCTGAACAAGTCCAACAGCCTGCCTGTTTGACTGGTTCACCCCGCTGGCCCAACCATACATATAAACCATTTCTCGTCCCCACCTTCACGCTCGGCGACCAAAGCTCGGCATCTATCATCCAGGACCGTACTTATCGATTTTCATTCCATTTTTTTTACTCAACTACACATCATCATGGTTTTTACTCTCAAGTGGGGCATTGTGTCCACTGGAAACGTATGTCCTTCGCTCTTGATCCGTTCTTCTCCTGCTTTCTTCCCCAAGCTGACTTTGTCGTCCGGTAGATCTCCACCACATTCGCAAAGGACCTTCTTGCCGATCCCGCCAAGCGCGGCACCACCGATGTTGCTCATGAGATCGTTGGCGTGTCTTCGCGCTCTGTCGAGCGCGCAGAGGCGTTTGTCAAGGAGCTCTTTCCCGCGGACGAGGTGAGCAAGGTCGGTGCCTACGGATCTTACGCCGATCTCCTTGCCGACCCTAAAGTCGATATCGTCTACATCGGTACTCCGTGCTCAGAGCACTACAAGAACATGCTCCAGGCGCTCAACGCTGGCAAGCACGTTCTTTGCGAGAAGCCTTTCACGATCAATGCTGCGCAGACTAAGCATGTTACTGAGGTCGCCAAGGAGAAGGGCCTTTTCCTCATGGAAGGCCAGTGGACTCGATTCTTCCCGCTCACCAAGAAGTATCTCTCACTGCTGTACGAAGAGAAGGTCATTGGTCCCATCTACCGTGTCTTTTCCGACTTCTCTGAGGACATCCGACCCGACAGCAATGCCCGTCTGTACCGTGCCGATATCGGCGGCGGTGCTCTGCTTGATCTTGGTCTTTACATGAACCTCTGGATTCTGCTCACTTGCTACCACCATCCCGATAACGATGCTACCCCGCCTGATGTGATCAAGGCGGTGCAGCTGATGCACGAGATGTCGCAGAACGGTGTGGTTGATGCGAGCACCTCTGTCATCACTCTGTGGAAGAAGATTGGCGTCATGTGCATTGGCACCACCTCGATGCGAGCCAAGCCCATGGCTGAGAGCGTTGTTCGTGTTCAGGGAGACAAGGGCCAGGTGATCCTGCAGCCGCATGCTTCGCGCCCGACTCGCATTGTCGTGCGCAGCTACGACAGCGGCGTTGGTGAGAAGGTGTATGAATTCCCAATTGACGGCGAGGGTCTGTTCTACGAGGCCGATCAAATTGCGCGTGACATCCGTGATGGTCTTACTGAGGATCCTACCATGCCTCACTCTGAGTCGATTTTCACGATGGAGCTCTTTGACGAGATCCGCAAGCAGGGCGGACTGAAGTTCTCGGAAAGCATTGAGGCGCTTGCGAAGTAAAAGCAGAAACTATATAGCAACGAGAAAATTCAATAGAATTTTGTTCATCGATTACAAGTAGTGATGTATAAGAGTTTACATCTTACTCAAATTGAAAAGAAATAACAATGATTCAACTCTTGATCTACTCCACTCAGCCAATCATGGCTCCTAAGCTTTCTATGTAGCGATCTTTAGAAATCTGATGTCGATAATTCCGATCAGTTAGATATACACGATTGTGCGTATGTGACGATTATCGGTGGTGTTGTTCATGTTGTATTGCCTCTTTCTCTCTAGTGTAAATCTCGGCAGATATCATCGCATCAAGTCTATTAAACTCATCTCATGGATTAGCATATTAACTTGTTTTTGTCACGAATAGAACTTAGCCGACTGATCACCCAGTTTCTTAGCAATCATACTTCTGACCTCAAACCAACCTCATATTCTGGCGTTGGTTTTTGTCAATCCGTAGTTATCTTGTATTCGTCTTTGCCAGAATTCACAGGCCATATCGTTCCCCTGACCTGTAGACAATTAGCTCATCAGATTCAGATTCTTCTGATCTTTCAAATGATACCTTTAACATGGTATTTGTCAATTAGTGATGTGCAGTGATGTTGGGACTTATCAGCTAAGCACATATCGATTGACACTTTTCAGTTTGAGCGATGAGATATGTAATTCAAAATCCGCATACGATACTAAAATCGCGCTCTAATTATTTTTCCTTTATATCAATGTAATCTTCACTTGTTTATATTTCTTACGATACTAATATTGCAATATAAAATTATTCTTTATTAAATGCACAATTACATTGACATACTCTCGATTGAATGATGTTTGGAATATTAACTCCCAATACTAAATCATGGTCTTGTGCTTATGAGTTGTTAGCTTCAGAGTAACCTGATTTCAATAGTAATGTGGGTTCTTTGAGTTCCGCTGGTTGAATTTACATTCATTGAGGTTGTGATTTGTCATAGTGCAAATCTCACAGAATTTGTCGCCAGATTGCTCCGTGTTCGCTTCCGCGTTCGAGCTTTCGGGGCAGGACGTTTTTGATTGTTGTTGTGTCCGTGGCCATTGCCACCTGACGACGCTTTCGATCCTTGCCCACGCTGCTTTTGCGAAGATAGCAGCTGTCCCGTACCCAGATACTTGGGTCTTACTCGAAAGTCTTGAGGCCGAACAGGGCCGCACGCAGCTCTGCGTTCGTGCAGCGGTAACGCAGCCCGTAGAGTGCGTGGGTCTACGGGTCCGGGATCTTCGCCACGGACGCCAATTTGCGCATTCGAATTGCGAAGTTGGCGGGGGTTTCCGCATGGTACTGATAGGTCGTGAAGAACATGAGATCGTTAGCCTCAATGACCGCAGTAGATGGAAAACCCCTGTCAAGTGCAGCAAAAATTTGCGCGACAGTGGCGTTGGGCCGCAGACCAGGTCCCGGTTGGCCATGATGAAGCTTTGTGCTTCACCTTCCAAGTTGTACGTTAGGTACGCAATTTGGACTCGTTCGGGGAGATCTTCCCCCTTGAGTCGCAACAAGAAGTCGAAATGGAAACGGTCGAGGTTTCGCTCGATCGTGTTGGTATCATCCCAGGACCAGCTCATTTTGCCGTCCCAAGCCCTGGGACGGTATGCCTCAGAAGCGGCGGTACGGGCCGGTGGCCTGGAGACCGGGTCTGAGTGGTTTGCCTGCGAGGCCTCCGCACGTTGAGCTGAGAGATAGGTTGAAGTGGGCGTGTCCCCGACTGCGCCGGGCCCCGAGGTTGCCTCGCGGGAACCGAAGTCCTCGATCGGCGCCGTCGACGCAACATCGTCGATGAGCGACGACAGATCTTCAGACCCGGCTTCGATAGGGCTTCGAAAGCCCTATCTTCAGAGTCGGCCACAGAAGTAGGCATCGCTACCATGTGACGATTATCGGTGGTGTTGCTCATGTTGTTGGACATGCTAGTCAGATAATCGGAGTATTGATGGAGTATAGATGAGTCGATACGGTGGTGAGAGATAATACTCGGATATGATACGGTTAGCGATACTATCGTATCGGAGATATTAATATATGACCGGTCTGATATCCAAAGTAGGAAAGCGGGCCAAGCGATGATGTAACGGACTCAATATCACCATAGTGAATATAGAATAAGACCGGCGCGGTATTGTGCAGGGTCTTGTAGCATCTAGCCGTGAGATTGTCGGACGTAGAAGATGTCCGGTCGCGCGGGGCTTAGCGCACGCGCGGCTAGTCAATAATCCTTGTTGGAAAGAACCAGGAATAAATACAGTCGAGCGTTGCCATGGCATCGCTCGGAGATCACATGACAGAACAGGGTCTAATGCGTGACAGCGTATACCATGATCTTGGCAATTACGGATACTTACGATGCACCATCTTGAGTAGGTAAAGACAGAACTTCGAGTGTCTGGTGAGAGTGGGGAGAAAGGAGCGTGCAGTGCACATGCGCGAAGTGCGCTGAGACTACTGAATATAGCAATACAGAACTTTAAGGTATATATCCGAGCAGCGATCCGCGGCTTGCCGGTCGGAGCCCCTGCCTCAGTCCTCGATTGCCCAAGACAGCAGCCATACCGCTACTGCTACTATATTCGGCTTTATGTCAGCCAAAGGTCGCTTCAGTGAGATGTATACAACTCGGGTTTTTGGTCCTTTTCTAACTGATCTCGTAAACCGATCTCGCCTAGCGATGTTGGCGAGAGCACAGGGAATTTGTATGTACCATTCCTTGTGAGAAGTCTGTAGATTCTGTTAGTAAATCAAGCAAAGAGCTCCATTTTTGAGGTGTAATGACTGTTGAGCTCTCAGTGCGGACTTTGCCAAAATACGTTAAGTATGATTCCGATGATTCTGTTCTTGGCTGCGCGTATATGGTCATACGTCCGTCCGTTGCGGGGTAGGATGCGTATATACACCGCGCCGCTAATTGGGACAGCCAACGCGGGGTTCATTTCTGCACCCACAGTTTTGCATTTCCCCAAACGGCTGCTCCACAGACGTATATTAAATTAACCCATCGATCACTTTTTTTTCCTGACTGGCACCAACTCGTCTCGGTCAAGCTAGTCATTACGCAATTGTCATCGGCACTCTCAGATTTTCACAATGACTGCGCAGAAGAAAGTACTTCGCATGGGTGTTGCCGGCGCGGGCAACATGGGCAAGATCCATATCTCGAACATCCTTTCTACGCGGTTCGTCGAAATCACTGCCGTGTGCTCGGTCATCGATTCTGAGCTTGAATGGGCCAAGGAAAACGTTGATGATGTTGTGACCTTCAAGGAGTACTCCGAATTTATCACTTCTGATCTTTTTGACGCGGTCCTCATTGTCACTCCGTCATTCCTCCACCACAGCAATGTTCTCGACGCTCTCAAGGCCGGCAAGCATGTCTTTTGCGAGAAGCCCATTGCGCCTGACGCCAAATCTGCTTGGGACATCTACTATGAGTCGCTCAAGTACCCCGATCTCAAAGTTTGCTGTGGGTTCCCTCGTCGCTACGTGACTCCCTACGCCGAAGCAGCTCGACGAATCCGCAACGGTGAAATCGGCAAGGTCACCACCATCCGTTCTCAAACCGCCGACCTCTACCTTGCGGACGACTACTTTCCCAAATATATTAAGACCTCGGGTGGCATCTTCGTCGATTGCTGTATCCATGATATTGACGCTTGCTTGTTCCTTATCGGTGAAGATAAAGCCCCCGCAACTGCATTCGCTACCGGCACCACTAACGTCTACCCGGTCTTCAAGGAGTACGGTGACGTCGACGACGGCATGGGCCTTGTTCAATTTAAGTCTGGCGATGTTACTATGCTTGTCTATGGCTCGCGCAACAACAAGCACGGTCACCATTCTATGACCGAGGTCATTGGCACCGAGGGTCGCCTCGTCATCAACGGCGAGCCGCGTCTCATCAACCTTGACATTTCAGATAGCAATGGTACTCGCATGGAGGGAGCTAGAAGTCAGATGGAGCTTTTTGGATACGCGTTCAAGCTTGAAATTGAGGCTTTCCGCGATTGGATTCTTTACGACAAGCCGGTCAACTGGAATCTCAAAGACGCGGCCAAGGCTGTGTCGATTGGTGCGGCTCTTATGGACAGTCTGCACGAGAAGAAGATTGCTGAAGTACACATGTTTTAGACGTCTCGCTGTATTTTCATTGTCTTATGTTAATGTCTAAAATAAAGATAAACTCTTAAACGATTAATTAAAGATATTCTGACTCAAAAGCTGCGCAGACAACGCGGTTAATCAGGTCGAATCCTAGAGACCTATTCATTTACAGCTGACTGACCGATCAAATGTTTACTCAGGCCGAGACAAGTAATTCACGACGTTTAGGTTTTGATCTCAAGCGTGTTTCGTGTAACATCCAATATGGCCGGTAACTAATATAGTGTAGATTACCGTCATCAGAAGCTAGTTCGACAGCAAACAGCCAGCCATTCATATTTTTTTACGATACATCTGCAAGTCTCAGCGAGCGCTCAACGTTGCCTATGTCTGCTGCTCACTACAGTTCCCCCAATCAGGAACGTACTACGCTTTCATATCCGCAGTCGACGGCAACTCACGGATTTTCCATCGCTCCGCCTCGCGAGTATATTTCCACTCAGTCACTCTCAACGGGCCTACTGTCGCCAACTTTCCCATCGCAGCCTACACCACTACAACGAGCACCAGCTGATGCTGCAGACGATATCTCAACAGTACCAGCATTCCCAGAACGCGCTGCAATTTCTTTAGAGGTATTAAAAGATGTCAAGCCAGATTCGTTACCCTCAAATTACGCTGTTGCTGCACAGGAAGATCCAGAACAGCAGCTAACGCTGCTTCGACGGATGTTCTCGCGGCGATGGCGCATATGGTGGATCGTGGGAACCGCGGCCATCGTCATCGTGATCGTTGTGATACTCGTTGTTTTGTACGTATTCCCTATCACAACGCACAGGAGATGCGCGTTGTGGCCTGATATCTGCAAAAGTTAGCCACATTAGCAATCGTGCAACGAGGACTTCAATAATGGCTTTCAGTATCACTTTGCCAATTATAAATAGCTGAAAGCCAAAAACGTGACTATCGAGTGAACTGCTCAAGTGACTGATTCCAACAAAGATACTCGGAATCCATACTAGTATTAATTCTCAACCACCAATCAAAATACATACGTATAAACTATATTCAACTACTCATAACCTGAAATCAGACCGCAAATATTGACTGTCGCAAATCCCGTAAAGCGGCATGTGCAATGAGACGTGCGCTGCAGTCAAACGGAAAGATCACTCGTAGAGGCACCCATACCGGCCTTTCCTAGCTTTGCCTCCACAAACCCGTCCATATGACACCTCGCGGTCGCGGCACCGCTTCGCTCAAAAGAACGTAATAACTTGTGATCAAGTAGAAAAAGGGAAGAAGACTGTCCGTGTGAGTATACGTTTCAGTGGCAGGGGGCGCGGTATGTATATGCGTCGTCATCGGAAGTTGTGCACATTCGCACATTCATATAACCGTGCGGCGATGCGATGCCGTTCTGCGATAAGCCGTGGTGATAATCGATCGATTGTACAGATTGCTGCTTCCTCACCAAGATACACACACGTATGTAAATGAAAATTGTATGCTATATATCAACTGAAATCCGGTGGTCCGTTTCAAGTGTATGAAACTGATCAGCTCTGCTGCTCTGAGTTTGTATACAGTAGTTAGCATAGATGTAGGCAAAGCCTGCCCTTATTGATAGTGACCACCAGCACGTACGATTCACGAGCAGAAACGCAGTTCGCGCATACTTAGAACAATTGATGAGTCCACATCATAACTCGTGCATTTCCTACAAATACTTCTAATCATTGAGCTCGCGTGCTGGTTATGTAGATGGTTAAACGTGTACTCTTCGATCTCAGCTGCCCGGGCTATCGAAGTTTACACGCCGCGCCGAGCGGGCATCGGAACCGCTGCCCACTAAAGTTAACCCCACATTCTGGAACCGTGCTCGCTTTCGGTCCGAGCAGCGCGCGCCTTCACACCTATATTTCAGCTCTTATCGCTACTCACCGGAGAGCTATGCGCATCTCGGCTATACACAACGTATTCAGCATATAGCGCTTCACAATGTCGAACCAGCGACGAGGGAATGTGTTTCTGAGCAACGACTTGTCAGCTGATACGGACGTCAGTTCCGTTAGCGACCGTGCCTCACTTCTGTCGACAGGCAACGATGATAATTCAGACACAGCGTCGCACATACAGACGCGCACAGAAATGACTCCAGCGGGCTTAGAGGAGGATGAATTTGGCGAGGAAATCGAAGACAAATTTGGCGGCGTGTTTATCTGGCTTGTCGTAGGCTCTGCTGCTCTCGGCGGATTCCTCTTTGGCTACGACCTCTTGGTTATTGCAGGCGTGCTGCTCATGATAGGCTCAGATCTTACCGGTGCGCCATTGCTTGCATCTGAATCGGAGAGACTTGCTTCTATGACCTCTATTGGCGCCTTCCTCGGTGCTCTTTTTGCTGGTGTCATGTTGGACCGCATGGGTCGCAAATCTGTTTTGGCATCGGCGCTTTGGTGTTTGCGATTGGCAGTATCATTCAGGCCATGTCTGGAACTGTGAGTGAGCTCACTTTTGGTCGTTTTGTGGTTGGGCTTGGTATTGGCGAAGCCGCAATGGTCGCACCCATCTACATCGCTGAGATTGCGCCGGCTAAGATGCGTGGAAGACTTGTCACTGTCGATTCTCTTGCCATTACAGCTGGTGAATGCTTTGCCTCGATCATCAATGTTGCGTTTCAGGACTGGCAGAGTGGATGGCGATGGTCTCTTGGGATTGCCGCTATCCCCTCGTTTGCTCTGTTCTTTTTGTGTTTCATCATTCCGGAGTCACCGCGGTCGCTAATCCAAAAGCGGAAATTTGACGAGGCCGCAGATGTAACCGCTAAAATCTATCCTTTTGCCACACCAGAGGAAGTTGAACGCAAAATAGTTGCTATTCAAGCGCAGTTTGAAGCCGAACAGCGCGAAATGGCGCGCACTCTCGGCACCGCGTCCGTATCAGTTTGGAAGCAGTTTGAGCTTCTTTTCACCGATCACGCAAACCTTCGCGCTCTCATTGTTGCATGTGGTCTCATGGGATTACAGCAGTTCTCGGGCGCAAATGGCGTTTTTTACTACTCTCCGACAGTATTTGAAGCGATCGGATTCGGCGACCCAGTTGCGGTTTCGGTGCTTTTCTCTGCCGCAAACTTCTTCTGCGGTCTATTCGCTCTCGCATTCATTGATTCCATTGGTCGTCGCAAATTCCTGATCTACACAATGCTCGGCATGCCGCTATGTCTCGTCATAGTTGCCTGGGCTCTTCGGTATATCGACACTCAAGCACTCAGTGGCACTGCTAATGTGCTAAGCTCTGAAGATGGCGTCGGTCTTGCTGGATTTATTGTTCTTTTTGGTACAATAGGCTTCATTGCTTCTTTTGCTCTTGGCATGGGCAATGTACCGTGGCAATGCAACGAGTTGTTTCCAATGGAAGTACGCGCCCTCGGTACAATGATGCTGACGCTCACCTGCTGGAGCACCAACTTCGCTGTAACTGCTTCGTTTTTGTCTTTGATGGAGCTTGCGACGCCAAGCGGCGCGTTCATCGTGTACGCTATCATTAATGTTATAGGCTGGCTTGCCGTGTATTTTTGCTATCCAGAAGTTGCAGGGTTGACACTTGAGGAAATTAAGACGGTATTCGAGCACGGTTTCGGCGTGAAATACTCGCTGAAGCTTCAACAGGAGCGCAAGTTGGCTGGATTAAGTTTAGAACCTGGTGTTGAACGGGATCAGTTATGAACGACTGATGTGGTACGGCGTTGTAGTTCCTGATCTGGTAATGAAACTACTTTATGGAATTGAAATTTTGTGTGGGACTCATTTTTTTCGTCAGCCCATTCGGCAATCAGCCTTGTCAGAGCTTCGGTGTCAAGGGATCAAATTGGGGAGTTGCATGTCTTGTGCGCCTGTACGAATTAAGCGGTGATTTTAATTAGTTAACTCAACTGGCAAAAGCAAAAATGCTAATTAAGGCACTGTAGGCTTCAGCTCCCAGCTATGCAAGCTGATATGGCAGAGCCAGCGGCATGGTACTGCAAGGCACGCAAATAGTTTTCATAATGGAAAAGGTGTCTCATCTACCTGGTGATCTTTCAATGACTGCAAATGGAATGCAGCGGAGCAAAATTGTACATGAATTAAATAAAAAAAAAACCTCATGCATCGTTTCATATCATGGTTTCACATACTCACACTCAAACAAAAAAAAAATATACACGGGAAAATCTTGCTTCTCAATCGTGTCACTCTACCTTGTGCTCTTTCTGTCTCATGACCTGCGGGGTTGGTCCACGTGGAATCTCGACTGGCTTTGGACCATTCCGTGAAGCCCCAAGATATGCGTTTGCAGCGGCGGCAGGAGCACCGCCGGCGGGCTTCTTCGCAGCCTTCAAACTCTCGCCCGCGTCACCAGCACCACCAGCACCACCAGCACCACCAGCACCACCAGCATTGGCAACAGGTTTCTGAACCTTGGCTTTGCTTCCTGCGGCTGGAGCCCCAGCAGCTGGCGGCTCCTTAACAGCCCGGTCATTTGCTCCGTCAACGGGGTCGGGAAGCTTGATCGGCTTCTCCTCGTTGTTCTTTGAAATCTTAGTACCATCTGCTTTCGTCTTTGTCGTGCTTTCCTCATCCAGGCGGGACCAGCCTGTCTTGAAAAGTGGGCCAACACGGAAACGAGGAAGCGGGTGCGCCTCAGTGTTGAAGACGACTTTGTCTAGCGGAAGAACGCTTTCGTCGTCCTCAAAAAGAAGGTAAAGATACTTCAGCGTTTCTGCAAGCCAGAACGACTCCATATTGTCGCGCAACTTTGGTGGAACTTCATTGACGTTCTCGACAGAAGTGTAACCTACGCCGTCGGGAATGTGAGCGTACTTGCGGAACGCCTCAAATATCTCCCATCCCCATTGACGGTAAATAGGGTCGTGTGTGATACGCCACAAAACAAAGAGTGACTCCACGGTCTCTGGTCGCTGGAGATTATGCGCATCGGCCCATTTCACGACCATGTCATCACTGATCACGGTGCCAGCGGATGCAGCAGTGCTGCTTGTTTCCGTGTTGAAGTAAACAATCTCGGGGGCAATGCCGGTCGCAGTATTGTGGTACATCTCGTAGCAAGTGCGCATGAGTTCTTTGGCCATCTTGAGATCGGACGCCTGCGTTGCAGTCCAGCTCGTGCGCTGTGCAACTTCGAGGGGCAAACCGCCTGTGGCTCCGAGAGCAAAGTTTCCAGGAAGGAAGCACACAAGATGATCCATTTTTGGAGAGAGAGGAGAGCTGAAACCGCGGTCAAGTTCACCGACAAAAAGAAGATTGTTGGGCTTTGAGCGCTGGAGAAGATGATTCTTCACACCAGCCATCGCCTCCTCGTACATCTCAAGGTAGATTGTCTCTTCGTTGCTGGTCTGCAGATACTGTTTCAAAAGATATTCTGATAAAATTAGCATATTTCCCAATTCTCAGATATTTGCACATACCGTAGTAAGAATCCCCGCGAGAACCCAGTCGAATGTTGTTACCCTGGAATAAACCTGTGTCAGGGTGGATAAAGATTGGAACAAGACCATCTTTGGCATGATTTTTGTCGATGATTTCAATCGCCTTCTCCGCTTTCTCCCAGTACAAAGATTCACCCGTGAGCTTTGAGACATACTTGAACTCGAGCTGGAGAGACGCGACCTCAGCGGTGCTACTCGCACCACCGTCGTCACGGCTTTTGACACCAGTTGACGAGCGCAAATTGACGCTGGCAAATGGCAGGCCTGTGCGTGACTCAAACGCGCCCAAAAGACGGTTGGACAAATCAACAGCCTTCTCGAGGTACATGTCATCATAACCCGACAGATAATGCGCCGACAACAAGCCGCCAAGCATACGAATTGTCGTTTCAAAAGTACTCGCTTCGTAATCCTGATCGTATGTCAAGTTGTTCTGAATCCACGATCTCGCAACCTTGACTTCGTCGGTGAGATTCATGATCATCATAGTATCGATACAGTCCACCACGATCCAGCCAAGTCCATTAGGCGACATGTTTCTGCTGGTCTTCGCAATCGGGTTATAAACATCCTTCCCAAAAGCATGTTCAGCATAGTCATCCCATGACTCAACAAACGCTTGACGAATGAGATCTTGTTTCTTCTTCGTTGTTACACGGTCGCTCTTCTTTGGCGAGTAGACGTAATCCTCTTTTTCGGGCTCTGCATCTTTCTCCCCTGATAAGACAAACAGGTAGACAAAAATTAACAGGGAGATCACACCAATAAATGTCCAGCCGGTTCTGTTACTTTTCTTCCCTGGGGGAGTATACTTTCTCGGCATTCCACCACCCACCGTTCTCGCGCGCCATTTGGAGTAGTCATTGCCCGAGCTGGGCTTGTCTTTGTACAATGGCAACCCCGAAGAGTCACCCTGGCGATGACGTGCAGAAAGCATTTCGACGCTAGTTTGCGTAGGAACAGTACTTGTAGACCGTGGTGTACTTGTTTCAAATGTCGGTTTCTGAGAGCGTGCAGGCTGACGTGTAGTAATCAAGCTGTCAACTTCGGCGACGGCTGGTGTCGATGTAGAAGACAAATGCTCGGAATCTTCTGATTGCAAATCAAGGCCCATCTCCTGCACCAATGGTGCTGTTGAGTCGATAGAGCTAGGAAGGTGCGGCAGTAGGCGATACCGACTGAAACCTTTATCGCGTGCCTTGGTCGCGAACTTATTTTATGTACAGATGCCGTTTCAGACCGATATCCGCTTCAATTGGACCGGCTATTCTTCGCGCGAGATAAATCTTTGACCTCACTGAGTAGTCCACAGAAACTTGTGGCTCAATTGCGGTCAAGATTGTGTAGTCGCTGAAGAGACAACAATACCACGGGACCGAAGTTTCGGCGGAACCGGACATTCACGGAACGAGGGCTTGAGCTTTCTTGAAATGCAGGGGACGCACATGCGGCGTGGATGGGGCGCAGTTTGCACGCGACTTCGGATCCCTCTCATGGGGTTGTAAATCAACTGTTTCACAATTAGAGAAAAATATTTCTTATAGTTATAGACGATTCAGACGTCTTAAATGAATTATGGTTCATAGAAAAGGTTGTAGGCTGCATAGGTTGAGACAAGCAGTGCCCGATCGAGCTTGACAGTAGAATGTTTCTCGGTCGTATTGCCCCGTGATTTTTTTAATCAAAACGGCGTAGAATTGGGCCACCCTTTAGTGTATTCGCCATATTAAGAGGCCAAGGGATCGCGAACAGATCTCGTCTGAATGAAAAGTCAGTGGACATTGCGATGCTTGCGGTGATGGAGCGAACTTGCGCAGTGCTCCGTACTACGTTTCCATAGCTCTTCGAGACAAACTCTTGCACGTCCATAATTAGGCTAGAGCATGTTTGAGAATGCGACGGTCATTAGAAATTAAGAAGCACTCAACTATGATTCTATACGTTCAGATGTATTCACCGAAAAGTTTCTCTCTTGGAACATCAAAGAGTTGACTAATGCAAGGCAAGCTACGTACGACAGTCTGATAAATAAATGCAATGATTGAATTATGATACTTGATAACTACTAATACACGGTAATCTATACCCCAAAAAAATACTGGTCGAACCCTTATGAAACTTCAAACGACAAAAACACCTGAGTGTGTGCTGTTTCAAACAGGGGACTGGCGCTGCATCTTCTCGGCAACATCATCCTCAGGCGCATACGCGTACTTGGAGAACGAACGAATACGAGCACCGTAGATGTAGAAAAGATAAGGAATCAAGCAGCAGGCAAGCGAGATAAAAGCGAGAAGGGAGCTGGCCCATTGGTCGCCCAGTCTGTGATACATCTGAATGGTGAAAAGAGGTACGGCAGCACCCCAGATCGAGCGGAGGAAAGTCTTTGCAGCAAGAGCCGATGCAGCCTGATGCTGATAGGAGTCAACAATATAGTTGTTGGCCGAGTTGTAAAGAAGCGAGAAACCGAAACCGCAAGGAAGACCAGCAAGGCAAGGACCGACCCAAATCAGACGAGTGTAAGACGACCAGGCAAAAATGAAAAGACCGATGGGAACCAACCAGCAAGCGTACATCATGGGAATGAGACGAACTTCCGCCGGTGGATGGCCATTGTACTTTGCAGCAATCTTGTTGTATCTACTGTTCACCAAAGGCGAGACAACTGCGGCAAGAAGAACACCGACAGCGATAGGAATGAACATCAGGCCAGTGTCACCGTTGTTGAAACCCTTGCCTTCTTGGAAAACAACTGGATAGGCAAAGAAGAACATGTACAGAAGACCGTAAATGACAGACATGTAAATGCTAATCAAGAAGACAATGAGTTCGCGGAAAAGAAGAATCATGGGACGATAAAGCGATGTCTTGATCATCTCGCCAAGAGGACGGCGATTGCGCTCAAGATCAGTGACATAAGAGTTATCGCCAGTTTCTTTTCTCAACTTGCGAGCACGACGCTTGAGAATCTCAGGCGCATAAGTCTCCGGCATGGTAAACGTAATAATCGCAAAGATAACACCGGTAAGCATGAGCATGACGTAGTAAATCCATCTCCAAGATACGTGATCACCGATGAAGCCACCGACGATGGGGCCGATGCAGGGACCAATAAAAGGTGCAGCAGAAAAGGCAGACATAGCGACACCACGTTCGTCGTCAGCCCAAAGATCCGCAAGAGTTCCACCGACAAGTGTCATGGGAGCAGAAAACGCAATGCCATCAATCAAACGGCAAACGAGAAGAGTGCCAATGTTTTGAGCGACAGCACAAGGAATGATGAAAATAACAGCAATCAAAATAGTAACAAGGTACACAATTTGTCGACCAAACAGCTCTGAGGCAGGAGCAAAAACGAGAGGTCCAACACCTGGATAATAGTCAGCAGGCAGATCCCAGGCTGAGAAATCAATTGTAAGAACTTACCAAAACCGATAACGAAAAGAGTGACAGTGAGAATAGCGACTTCCACCGAGACATCAAAGTGCTCGGCAACGCCAGCAAGATCGCCAGTAACGACGGCAGAGCCAAAGGCAACGGCAAAGCAGAGCGTGGCAACCAAAATGGTACAATACCACTTGTATGCTTTTGACCAGTTCCGTGGGTTTCCTGGGTCGCCAGGAGTGAAAGTGACAAGCTTGTAGCCATCGGGCTCGGTAACATAACCCTTGGCAGTTGGTGAAACGTATTCAGTAAGATCAGCCATCGAGTCGACGACAGCGACAGGGAAGTTGGCGGCATCAAGAGGAGCAATGGGATCGCTCGCAGTGTGCAGGTAAGGCTGATGAGAAGCCGCGACGGCCTCCTCAGCGGTCTTCACCTGCTGAAGACCAAGAGAATCGGCATCGTCGACAGTAGTGGATTCCGAAGCCTGGTCAGGCTGTGTTGGTGATGGGGCCATAAATGCAAGTATATAATTAGGATGTGAACTCGTGATGTATAGAGGGGAATGTCCTACTCAGTGAGCGCTGTGTGTGATTGTCTGGATCAGAAGACACAACGGACGGCATTGTGCCCTTATATATAAAAAATCATGGTTGTGAGCTTCAGACGGCTCTCACGGCATAGAGACAGCCCGCCCGACAAGACAGGGGTGGTGATGCAACGGAGCTCGGCAGCGCAGGCCGTGGTGAACACATGTCTGACAGAGCAGAACGGTGGGCGTGCCGAGTGTCCGGGGCAGAAGCATATACTGTTTTTGCAGCCGCATAGCCGCATAGATCGCGGCTGTTTGTGCGTCATCGACCCGCTATATAAAACGCGGCGATCATGTGCCAATTATATACTTTCGCCTCAATCTTCCAAACTCCCGAGAGCTCCCATAGTTTAACAGTATGTATTAGGCGTTGATCATGAATCTCAAACACCTGCATCCCTCGCATTACTGAGGCCATGTTCGGTTGTTCGAATTACACCAAAAAATCGACCCAAGTAGCCAAAATATGCGGCTTAAATACCACTTTTTGAAAAACCCGCGTTCGTTTGAAGAATCCGGATAATTGGCCAAATATCCCAAGAACGTGTAATAAATAATCCCCCGAATTTCAAGATTTAAATACGAACCCCTCAGTGTATTTGCGCAAACCGCGATTATGGGACTTCGACACGTACAGCAGTATCTCCAGGTTAGGGCTAATACTGTGAGCGGAGGGTACGGGCACCTTTTTTTTATTTTGGGGCGGATTTTCAGGGTATCCAGATACTTTTATTTTTTGGGAACTGAACATGGCCTCGGAGACAGGTGAGCGCTGTCAGATAATTACAATGAAAATGGTAAAAACCACCACCCTCCCCCAAAAAATTCCCATAGCTCATCAGTTACACCGACGTAATCTGTCAAATAAATCTCATGTCAGAAGCTCATGTAACTGTAAAATCTAGACGACACGCATACTTTCGGTTGCTTGTTCATCACTGTGACATTACAGTTCTGTATTTGCTACTGTCCTCAATCCTCGAGAGCTATGGCTTCCGTAGCACGAAGACACTTGGTATTTTGGTGGAATACTGATGCGGGTATGAATGCAGATTGTCGCGCGATCACCAATAGCCGGGCACTGGTGCAGTATAATGGGATGTATTGATAAAAATGCCCTGCTCTGAGCTTTGATAGGATGTTCATAATAGACTGGCTGATCCGAACTGATATCGGAGCGCGGCTTAAAATAGGTATGACTTGAGAGCATATAGTGTAAGCAGGGTCCCGAATTTCGAGGAACCATTTTCATAACGCGCGGCTCGGGATTGCAAGTAATCTGAACAACCTATATAAGCTCACATTCGTGAAGTCGTTTTTCTTTTCTTATCGGCGCATATACATACTTGATTGATTTGCTTCACAGTCTTATTGACAGAATATTGCAAAAATGGGCAAATTTGATAAGTTCAACACCACTACAGTTGCATACGCCTCGGCCAATGGCCACGACATTAATGTCGATGTGCACGTTCCCAAGAGCGCGTCGGGCAAGCGACCTGTTTACATTCGCATTCACGGCGGTTTTCTTGTAGGTGTTTTTTTCAATTGACTCAATGGAAGTTACGCTAATCAATTGAGATCTCTGGATCTCGGAAAGACGAGATCTGGATGCCACTTTGGACCGTGGAGTTTGCTGCTGCGAACGATGCGATCCTTATCATGCCCGACTACCAGTTGCTGCCCGAATCGACTGGCATGGATATCCTGACTGATCTTGATGCATTTTGGGCATGGTTTAAGACGGACTTGCCATCGGTAATTGCGTCCTCGGGTGTCACTCCTGACTACGACCGTGTCATTGTCTCGGGTGAGAGTGCCGGAGGTTACCTCTGCTTCCAGTTTGCTCTTGATCACGCGTCAGAGCTTCGTGCTGCCGCTCCTGTTTACCCCATGACAGATATTCGCGCACCATGGTACACCCAGGATTATGAGAAGTACATGATGGGCACGCCTACGTTTCCCGAGAGCGTAATTGCCGACGCAATTGCTAAGAAGAAGGCTGATCCTTCGATCGTTGTATCGGACGATAACAGCCAGCCTCGGGTGGAACTTATGTTCTCAATTATTCAACACGGAAAGCTTCTTGATGTTATCGGAGAGCAGAAGCCGCGATTGTTCCTTGATGACCGCATCAAGGCTGGTGAGAAGCTCCCGCCGATGTGGGTTATCCATGGCGAAACCGATACATCCGTGCCTTTCGATGGCACAGAGAAGCTGGTCGGACTGATCAAGGAGAAGATGCCGGAGTTGCCTATGGTTTTTACGCACCCACAGGTTGAGCACGGCTTTGACTCGCAGGTTGGAGCTGACGACGCTATTATCGCAGAAGGTCTTGCGTTTCTTAAGGAGAAGTGGCTTGCCTAAGTCTCCACCTATATACTACGAACTTCGTTATTGTTACATAGATGCAAGCTAAGCTAAAAAAAAAACTCAGACTGCAAATAGTAAAATAATTCGGTATCCGATAGAGTGCCACTATCCTTTCTAAATATACAATATAGAATACACATTACAGTACCTTTCCCAAATTTCCTTTCCGTACTTTCCTTGCCAATCCTCACTCCACTTCCTTTAGTTACCTTCAAAATTATTCAAGATTTCACCTATGTGCATATTCTTCTTCCCTCTTCCTCCACTGGTTGGATTCCGCGAATTAGCACGTCCTCCGCGCGCTCGTTCAGTTTCACCTGTATCTGGCGCTCGATCCTCTGTGACATCTGTGGATGAGGGCGACGATGGAGGAATAGATGACGATGTTGGTGTTATGAGTGGTAGGGGCAATCTTGGAGATCCAAACAATGCAGACGATAGACGTGCAACCATTCCAGCGGGTCCGGCATGAGCAGTAGGCTGAGGAGGTGACGGTGGCGCCGGAACTGGCGCAGGTGTTGCCACAGGAGCAGCAGCTATGGTTTCAGCAGTTTGTACTCCTGGCGTTGTGGGCGAGGCGGCTGAATCGGTTGAGTTAGATGCCGCCACGGAGACAGATGATAACGACAATCCGGATGTTGAAGAGCTCGAAGTCGATATTGCGGGTCTGTGTGATCTTTGAAACGATTCCTCACTTGTGGTGGTCGCAGGTACAGCCTCTGGTGCAGTAACCGGATATTCTGCAATAGGTGCAAAATTCTGTTCAGTGTTTAGCATAAACTCTTCAAGACTTTTGAAGGTCGGTGTCCGTAAATAAAGCCTTTCGACAATAAAATCTTGCATGGATCGATTGTTACTGATGGCGGGTGACCGGAGAAAGTCAAGCAATTTGCTCACACGCGGCCAGAGCTCATTTGGGTTTGCGATGGCGTTCACTGAAGGCGGTGCAGCTGAAGATGCCGATTGCACAAGAGGGGCGTCAGTCATCTGGACAGACGGTGTCATCGGAAACACGGTGTTATTCAGTAAAGCTGACTGTGCAGAAGCATTGGCTGAACTGGCCACTGGAATGGCCGTTACGTTAGTCGTGGCAAAAACTGTGGTTGCAACGACAGACTGTGCCTCAGATGGCGCCTCCCCTATACGAGCACGCTTTCGTCGAGTATGGCGGCCGTGAACGCGTCTGTGTTTGAAGGAGATCTGAAGACTGTTGTCGGTGAGTTGTGTGAGAGTAAGTTGACCGGCGCATTCAAAGAGATCACGTCGAACAGTGTGTCGTGCTCGCAGATCGTCAGGAACAGATGATCTGTTTGCAGCATCATTTTTCCGAGCGCAGATGTAATGCACTCGCCAGTAGCCTGCCTTATCTTTTAGCTTTGTTCGCAGAACAAAATAGATTCCCGTCGCCGCGTAAATTTCCTCAACCAGTTCGGGGAACACAGTAGGAAGAACAACCGAAGAGCTTTCAGACTGAGCAGAAGAAGTTTGAGATTTGGATGAGGAAGCCTGAGCACTGCTACGCACAAGTATTTCTCCCAGTGGACTGCCGCGCCAAGATACAGAGCTAGGCAAATTGAATGTGAGCTGAACAAGACGATTCATATCCGACCGCGCAATTTCCGCGGTGAGAGTCATGAGGAAATCGGGAACAGTGTCGCATTTGATGACAACTTCATCGATGATTCCGGGATTTCGCTATGAATAAAAATGACAAAGTCAGTACTGGTAATAACAAGAAAGACAAGCCAACCAGCGTACCTGGTATCGCTTGCGGAAGCGGCACGTGTTGCAGGTCTTGTAGGATTTTCCATGTTCATCAATAAAAAACGACGGCGGACGCTGACGCGAGCAGACGCTGCAGAACCGCTTTTCTGCGGAAGACTGCGATGATGCGCCGGCAGCGAGCGTAGTGTCGGTCGCATTGGCTGCGACAGCAGCAGCAGCAGCCGCCGCTGCATCTGACGAGCCGCCCATGCGAACCATGACGGAGTCGGTCTAAGTGTACAAAGCAAGGAGCAATTGTTACAATTCAGCGTGAGAAGTTCAAATCCAACAGGAAGTCTGATTATCGCGGATGCAAAAGTAGTGACGAGGTAGCCGAGGTGTTGAATCAGACACGGTTTGTTGTCGACGCTTTGCTTTGACGCGACCCCACACGATGTAAGTGAATCTTGAAAGCAAGCATATAAACAACGGTACACCAAAGCGACACAATGCGCTCAGGTGCACAGAAAAAAGTAGCAGAAGCTGCAATATGTTATATGCGCCGGGGAAGACAAGCGAAACGGCGGACAAGATCAGGAAGACGCGCCGGGTTGTAGAGGTCTGGGAGAGCAGGCCATGATGTCTTGATGTTTGGAGGGGCGTCTGCGCTGGCGGCCTCGCGTGCGGCGCCGGTCTGCGCGTGGCTGCGTCGCTCGGAGCTGCACAGCCGCCGCCCAGGAAGAGACCAGGAACAAACGGAACAAAGAGATCAAAGTCCCAGCACAGAACACGCGCCTCACAGCTGCTGACATATAGCTGCGTACGGACCGAAACGCACGCGCTATGCGCGGCGCCTATGATTTTCAGACTTGACGTTTTACACAAAGTCAGTTTATATATGCGTGAAACACAGACCTCAATCCATGTTTCTCAATTTCTCGTTACCCATACAAAGTCCACACATACAAAATGCAGACAAAGAAAGAAAACAAAAGAAAGACAACGGGCGGGACCCAACAATAGCTATATGCAGCACGGCTGTGCCGGTTGTGCAGGCAGAACGATGCTAGGCGTACGGTAGATATGGCTGTACGCATGTCTCAGATGTGAACTGTACGCAAATCACCCCGCCGCGCATCCGAAAACTCTGGCTAGTTCATGCTACCTTACATTTGCAAGGATATGGCTAAAGCCGAAATCGGATTTGAAAAATATAGAGCTTAGTTTTACAGCAAAAGGAATTTCCAAAGAGACTGGAGAAAGTAGGCACAGTCAACGATGCGCCAAACTACCATCCAGTGCGACGATTGTCGGCCCTATAGTGAGCGCGATACCCTTTTGTCCATCGACAGTTGTCCCGAACTGTATGTTTTTCGTCAGATGCTCTCATAAGGCATCTTAAAACCAGTACTTGCAGAGCTCATATGTGGAACGCTGGTACTACATCTGTGATACAGGTAGGAATGAATCTGTATCTCAGAAGCAGTTAGTCCGGATCGAGGGTCTACGCATCTCGAAAAAATGATGGATGAATGGATCATTATGACGGTATGCCAAGCTCAACATGCTTACCACAGCTTTGTGTGAGTCCAAATTCGTCATCTTCAAGTCAAGGCCCGAAAGCTATTTTTGCACGATTCGCCTGCTCAGATTGCTTCCTGAATTGTGCCTATACAGCATCGCCCGTTACAAAACGCGTTTCAGGCGCCGATCCAGTTTTGAGTGCCTTGTCTTTTCCAGAATGCTTTTCGCGTGACAACTGAAAATCTCGTCTACCAATGTGACTGCTGGACGTTTTAATCCAATAATGCAAATGCTGGGTCTTGACGCTCCTCGTTTTCAGTAATTGCAGAACAGTCCGGGCACATTCTTGCAGGTATGCGTCATCACAATTGAAGTCTTCTGCCATTCCAGGTAAAGCAAATTGTCGACGACCACGTGCTTTTTGTACTCTACTGTACAGCACAGCAAAAGAGAGTAGACAAGGCATGAAGCTTTTCGAAAGAGACTCCACAGGTAGGTCCATTCGATACATGTTGATGAGCAGTTCTTGAATAGTGTCTATTGTCAAAGACAGACTCTCAATACCATCTGCGCTTTGAATAAACAAAAGTCCTAACATAAAATCAAGACTGAAGCCCATTGACAGCATTGTGAATGTTGACGGAAAGTAGCCCAGCTTTAGAAGTTGATCCCTTCTATTGTCGGATCCATTAACAGACTTAAGTTTTTAAATAACACTCTGTCAGCAGTGGTCCTCGCATATAGGTACAGTACTAACCATGACCGTATATTAGCTCAATAGGTGACATGCTGCAATTGAGCTTCAAACCATCAAAGAAGCTGTTTTTGAGGAACTCGGTAGCACATACGATCGAAGAGTCGTTCAACTTGGATCGTTCTTCCATTAATGACTGAGTAAACCATTTAATAATGGCCGTATATACTGCATCCTCATGCAGTTCCCAACACCTATGTGCCCGTTCACGGTCGTCTCCGGTCTGCTCAATCGTCGAGTCTGCAACAATTATCATCGGCTTTTTAAAGTCAGTTGTGTTAGGCGACTCCAAAGGCAATACATACCTGATCGATGTCCATTGTCGTCATAATGGTAGTCTCGTTATCGCTTGCATTCTGCGCAATGTGTAATGAAACTCCAGGTGCAGATTCCGGCTTACTTATTGGTGGATTATCGTCATTAGATTCGGCAATCCTGTTGTCATTGTCTATCGACACTTCTCGCGCCGCGTCACTTCGCCTTTTTAATGGTGCTAATGGAGTGAACCCCTGGATACCCCTGAGTGGAACCAACGCCTCTGTTTGTGAACAAACCGGCCGAAGACATGGGAGCGCAAGCGAGGACTGGCAATAATCTTCTGCTTATTGTACATCATCAGCATCCTAAGTTCCGTGAAAGCTATCGGGAATGTTATTTATCTACGGTAACAGGTACAGTTCACCGAGCGCGATGCGAAAAGATAATCGTCTCAATGCACAACTTATGTAGCTAGTTACAAGATTAAAAACTGGTTCGGATCATAAGTTTCCAGCAGCGTATTCACGCTATAGGAGGAGAGTGTGGATACCGGGATCTGTGACGTGACTCGGCAACATCAGCAATCTCGACAGCTTTGGTATCGGTAACAGCAGAGCTGGGATGTATTGCCAGTTTACCATTAAAAAGCCCGTTGGTCGTCACACGGCTGGAAGACGTATATAGGAGCTCTCCCGGCCGTCCCTTTTAGACATAGCAAGTCGTTTTTGCACATTCAGTCAAAGTCATACATACATCAAGCAGAAAAAAGCAAGTGGCGAAATACTGGCGGCTAAATTGTCGCCATGTCGGCAGTGCGCTGCATGACTGCTAGGTTGGCTTCGCGTATGTGGAATCTGCTGCTTCCCTTCACGAAACTTGGATTCATCATAGCGTAGAAATTTTTATACTCGATGGCCTCAATCATACTTGAGTCTCCATGCCGTTCACTTTGAGTCAGATGTTCCAATATAATTGAGCCGGCTGTCTATGTAAGGCCGATGTCAAGCGTGTTTAGTTTCTCGCGATCAGGACCTATCACTTCGTCAAGAAACTTCCGCAGCTGTTGGGGTCAAGACAACTAACTTAGTAAAAGAAAAGGAACTTAATTAAGACGTAAATGAGGCTAAGGGAATGAAGAATACGAGCGTTAAGAATGCAGCCTATTTCTGTGCGGATGATTCTTGTCTTCGTATTTACGACGCGTCCGTTACACGTACGCGTACACACATGTCTCGCAGCCTCCGTTCGTCTCCGCAATAAAATTGCTATAGGCCTGTATATGTTGCTATGAGCACGCGCCACACCGGTAAAACTGAAGAAAGTTCTGTTTGGGATTCATATATGTATTGAGGTATGGCGTTGCTGGTTGCGTCGGATGGCTGTTAAATGCATGTACGCATGTTGTAAGCGTGTGCGGTTTGTACAGCGGGGTTGGGTTGTGGAGCACAACGGCGTCCGGAGCAAGCATCCCGCGAAGAAAGCTGGCCATGTGCATTCGAGGTTCAACGTCGATATAAGCCTGTATTCTTTGCGTATATCCATTCCGCTTTTGACAGATATTCCTGATATTTGTTACTACTGTGATATTTGATTATCGGCTAATTTTTTATCTCAACTCTATATCTGTAAGCCACAATGTCTGCCCAGGAAAGTGTCATCAACCGGTTCAGCAAGTTCCTCTTCAGCAAGGAATCCCTCAAGTATGTTTTGTTTTTGACAACGATAGTTGCGTTTGAGCTTAGAACTAACAAAATTTAGGTGTATGTTGTTTTGGAATATTTTGTTGTTGTGAATCCGCCTTTACTAACTTGAATTCAGACATGTGCACCACGCACTTCTGGGGTACGCTTTCTCCATATTTGTCATATGCCACAAACGTAAGCATGCTGACTTGTGCTAGGTCCCGTTTCCAACTTCGGTATTCCAGTTGCCGCCATGATGGATCTTAAGAAGGACCCTACTCTTATTTCTGGTTCCATGACTGGCTCCCTTATCATCTACTCCCTTGTCTTCATGCGTTACTCGTAAGTTCTTCAGGGTATACCCAAAATTGCTGGACACTGACGTACATTTTTCATTCAGGATGTCCATTACTCCGGTCAACTATCTCCTTTTTGGTTGCCACTTCTTTAACGAGGCCGCTCAACTTGCTCAGGGTGCACGCTTTGTCAACTACTGGTATCTTGGTGGCGCTGATCGCGCTGCGGCCGCCGCTGCTGGCACCGCCAAGTAAAGTTGTACTGGCATACATCTTTTGATCTAGAGTCCCTTATATTGGTTCCATGTTTTTGTTGGTTTCCGCGGTCGTGTTCTACTTGCGCAGGTTCGCAATGATAGTCTTCAAACACACTGCACGTTTATCTTTACTTTCAATGTCTTTTGTATTCAAAATCAAATCTCATTACTATAAATGCAATATTACAATGCAATCATTACTACAGCAATCTTTATCTTCCTAAATGACACAATATTTGTTATTTATACAGGATAAAAAAACACTCCGCGGATGTACGGTTGGAGCGTTCCATACATATATGTCACACTCCCACTCAAGCAGTTCCATCAAACCGCAGCAGTTTGCGTCCAATCGAACCAAAGCAGAGAGAGCTGCAGAAGAAAATAGAAGCAATCCATGTCGCAACCGAGATGTAGTCCTCAGACCACGCAGTCGATGCATTATGGAACGGTGGAAGATGCGACGGGTAGGAGTACGCAAAAATAATTGTTCCCAGGATAGCGGTCATGGTAGACAAAACCAGGCCGTTCACGGTAGTGTCCATAATGACCCACAGAATCGGATTAAGAAAAGCAAGAACGACGGCCCCTTGGAGCGTTGAAGTCCATGGTAAATGCCGAATTCCGTAAGACACGCCAATGAAAATTCCCACAGCCCGAACAATTGGATACATTTGCGCATTGACACTGGCGCCCGTTTGGTTACGTGGTCCCAAGAACGAAGGCATCATGAAATCCACAAAGGGCAGAAGAGTACCGAGCACGACTCCCAATAATCCCCAACTGACCTTGAACACGCCTAACGGATCCACGTTTAGTGTAGCGGTTGTAACGGAATGGTTATCTTGTAACTGAGTAACCAGATAGCCAAATGCGATACCAAACGCAAACAAAACACCAAGCTTGGAGAGTAGCTGCATCTTCCGCAAAGCAGGTGACGACTCCATTACCGTCTGCATGCTAACCCCATTTCCCACGCTGTGCCGGCGTCTGTGCTGCTCTATATTCGGTCGACTCCGTGTCTGTGAGGTCGGCTGCCGCTGCTGCTGCTGCTGCTGCATAGTCGTATAGCTGTAATTGCTGCTATCCACGTTTCTGCGTTTCCGCGCTACATCGTCAGCGTAGTGCATTGAAGGAACTGTGGTCGAAGTAGGGATTTCGGGAGTTGGAGCTCGCGACGGATCCAGAAGAGATGTTCCAAAGATACCTGCGAGCGTTCCAGAGATCAAGGACGTGCTCGATTCGGATTTTCGTGGACGAGCGCCGTCGTCGTCGTCGTCGTTCTCACCATTCTCACTGCCGTGCGAGCTCTGGCTACTTGGCGTGCCGTTGATGCCATCGCTACTGTGTCCTCCTTCTGGCGGCGACGAAGTGCCGGTCGCTGCGTCCTGCGCATGACCATACTCGTTCAGTCGCGAGAAACTTCGATTGGGCTCAAGCATAACATGTGGGAGGCCGCTTGAGTCGAATCGGCGGACAGGTCGAGGCTGTTGCAGCATTGTTTCTTCCTCCATCTCGTACTGCGTGTTCGCGTGCGTGACAAACCCGATGTATTCAGCGGTCTCCGTGCACGAAATTGACTGTAGATAATAATGTGGGTGGGTGTGGGCTGGAACTGCACGGTTGATGATGGATTAGGACCCAGAGTGGTGCGTGTGGACAGCTGTGATGGTTAACGGGCTGACGCTTGACAGCGCGTACACATCATGGAGACCCTTTTTTGTCCAAATGCGTGATTCACGGTGTGATCCGATCTACTGCGTGATCGTGATTCATAGAACAGAGCAGTACGCTCGCCTTACATTTTGTCACGCATCTAATTTTTTCTGAGCGCGCAGTTCAACATCACGCAAATGTGAACAGCATTCGACGACGGCAGCAAGAATCAACCAAAAATGAAGCTTTTGACTGCGAATTTTGTTCAGTGCTCAGTTAAGGCGTGTGGGTCGACACAGGACTGCTTTCCGCTACATTTTGATCAGCAAACAGAGGAGCTGCCACTTGAGCTTGCGCACGAGGATGTTGAGTACAGCCCCGAGTTCGTGGCCAATATCCTGCCGCGGATAGACTGGCCTGCGTTGAGGATTACTGCCCAGGAGGTATGTGCTGAAAACTACAGTGGGAAACTGGATGCAGTGTTAACAGAGAACTAGTTGGGCAACAACCAGCTTCCAGTCGACAAGCCGGAGATCGTGAACCCCAATGATCCCGCGAACGAACAACTGCTGCACGACCTGCACGTTTTGCTGCTGGAGGTATGTATATGATATGTTTGAGTTTACGCTTTTTCGAGATTTGGCCCGCTAATGCCTGCGTCACTTAACAGACACAGATTATCCAAGGATCCATGAGATGCGCGAACTGCGGGCATGTGTACTTTATTCGTGATTCGATTCCGAACTTTCTGCTGCCCGCACACCTTGTGCAGTAGACTATAGTTTTTGATTCCATTGACTTCAGTGTATATATAAGTTGTACCTGCTTTTGTTAGTTTTTGTTTTGGGTCTTGGTTTGTCATTTTGTCATTTGAGGGGCGGCATCTAAAAGTTGTTCACATGCAGTTGTACGATATGTATTTGTAGCGATATCTAAGCTGATTGGTTAGACTTGGCAGTCCTCGTATGTATGCATAAATTACTGCGGTGAGATGAAACAGGGACCGTTCGTGCGAGGGGAACAGAAGTGCAGCGATGTCCGTGACGATGTCCGTGACGATGTCCGCGATGCAGGCGTCTAATTTCCTTCGACCGTACGCGCTTGTCCTCGCGCATATGCCTACATATATCAGGGGCTCCTCGATCTCGAGCCGCATTTTACAATGCCCAACTCTCCCAAATAGGCAATTTTCGTGGTCTGTTCTAATCAACTTTAGACTTTGCGAGTCTAAACGCGTCCCTGAGTCCGACATGTGCATTTGGCCCGTGTCTCTCTTTCTCTCTGGAATGTGGTCTTCGTGGACTTTTGGTGTTTCGCTCTGGACTCCACCCTAGATCTTTTCGCACAGTTCTCCTCACGAGCCCGAGTTCGCTCATGCGGCCACGCAGGGGCGCATACCGCTGAGTACACATGATACACAATGGCCTGCATACACCATCTAAGAAGCGGGGCCATCTTTTTGATATAAGAGCTGTTGCTTGCGCACTTGTCTGACTACCAATTCATACCTTCTTTCCCCAATACCCTCTGAGTACTCATCACGATTTGCCTACCTTACCATCGACAAATTCAGCATGAGAATTCGTGAACTCTTCATCATAGTAGCTGCTTCTACTGCACCAGTAGCAGCATTTTGGCGTTTGCCATGCAATCGTCCTCTTGTTGTTGAGCGCGCAGATCCACTGGTAAACCCAGGTGCTGTGTCGGGACACACTCACACGATCATGGGCGGCAACGCGTTTGACTTTACGATGGACTACGATCGCGCGCAAGAGTCTACATGCTCTTCATGTATTGTTACTCAGGATTTGTCAAATTACTGGGTGCCAACGCTATACTATCGCGCGCAAAACGGGTCATTTATCAGCGTTGAGCAAAACGGTGGCGCTCTCGTTTACTACCTGTGAGTTCATAATCTTTGCGCCTTCTGCAGCCTAATGTAACTAACGAAAAAAAAGACAGCGGAAGGATTACGATGAGCAGCGCCTGCTGGCGTTTCCAAAGGGCTTCCGTATGTTGGCTGGCGATCCATTCCAGCGTAACTTCACCGGCACGGTTGAAGCCCAGGCAGTTTCGTTTGCATGTCTTGGTGGTCCCGCGCCTGAGCCCGAAACTAACGCTATTCCAAATCATAATTGCCCCAATGGACTGCGCGCGCAAGTCTTTTTTCCTTCGTGCTGGAATGGCGTTGATCTGGACTCACCTGATCACAAATCACACATTGTCTATCCGTCGATCTACAATGCCGGAGTGTGCCCGGATGGCTTTAAGAATCGCACAGTCTCGATCTTTTACGAAGTCATTTGGAATATTGACGCGTTTGCGGACATGTGGTACGAGGATACTCACCCATTCGTGTTTTCTATGGGTGACCCGACCGGATACGGATATCACGGCGATTTTGTGCGTTCTTCTTTTCCTTGATACTACGAATACAACGCTAACTTTACAGATAAATGGCTGGGACGTGGATGTTCTTCAGAAAGCAGTTGATGAGTGCACAGATGACAGCGGTGACGTTCGTGCTTGTGGTGCTTTCAATTTTTTCAGCGACGACGAGTCCAACGGCTGCGTCATTCCGCCTCGCGTGGATGAGAACGTTACTGGTGTTCTTGATGCGCTTCCAGGTTGCAACCCAGTCACGTTTGGCCCGGAACGTGCTATACCGCAGCATTGTCCAGCATCTGTTGAAAGCTCTTACAAGCCTGTATACAGAGACATTACAGATATGGGCTGGGAATACGTTGGATGTGGCGTTGATAACATTGCTGATCGCACATTCACAAGTGCTTTCCAATCGGGTCCGGATATGACAATCGAAAAGTGCGCCGCTTTTTGCAAAGCCGGGGGCTACAAGTACTCAGGAACCGAGTACTCGGATGAGTGCTACTGTGACAACACACTCCGTCAGGACCGCACCCCTAGTTCTGATTTTCTCGGCAATTGCTTCATGAAGTGTTCGGGAGATTCCAGCGAGAATTGTGGCGGAGCAGGATTCATTACCATCTATAGTGCCTGCGGTGATGATTGCAAAAACTCCGATCCAGGAATTTTGCCACTAGACCAGCCAGCTACTTCAGCATCATCCTCCGCGGCATCTTTGAGTACAACAGGCGCAAAGCCGGTCGCATCAAAGCCTGCCTCAAGCGTTGTTTCTATTAAATCGAGCACATCAAAGTCATCAGCAGCGCATACTTCGGCATCTACCTTGCACACGCTCACATCATCAACGACGTATGCTGCGGCGACAAGCACACACTCTTCAGCCTCCGCTGCTTCTACCACAGCCACCTCTGTCAGCGGTCTTGCCTATCTTGGTTGTAAGGTTGATCCGGTATTTCCTCGCGCGCTTCCATTTGTGGGATACTGGGGTGGCAATGTGAACGGTAGCACATGCGCAACATTCTGTGCTGAAAATGGGTACGCGTACTCGGGCACAGAATGGTCGACGCAATGCTTCTGTGGTCATACTGAGCCACCCAAAAGCGCTACAGAAGCGGACTGCAACATGCCATGTTTAGCGCCTTCTGATGGAGACATGTGTGGTGGATCGAGTCGACTAAGCGTGTACGTGAATACGACGATGATTTCAGACCACGAGAACACCGTGTCCTCAACCGCGCCAAAGACCACCACAGCAACGACTGCTAACGCTGTTGCAACACCAAAAAGCTCCACACAACCAAGCAAAGAACATGAATTAACATATCTTGGCTGCAGATTGGATCCTGTTTTTCCGCGCGCTTTGCCATTTGTTGGCTATTGGGGAGGCAACGTAAATGGAAGCTCATGTGCGATGTTCTGTTCGGAAAATGGATACGCTTACTCGGGTACCGAATGGTCTACGCAGTGTTTCTGCGGACACGACGAGCCGAGCAAGGGTTTGAATGAGACAAGCTGCAACATGCCGTGTGTGGCGCCGTCGCAGAGTCAAATGTGTGGTGGTTCAGGAGCGTTGAGCGTTTACGTTAACACGACGATGGCAACAGCTTCTCTGCATCGGCATAAGCGGCGAGCTCGATATATAAAGTGAGAACTGTTAATCTCATGGCTTTTAATGCGAATGTATATCCCAGAGTTGATATTGTACACTTTAAACTAACATACAGTACACCCAAATTTAAACTACAAGTTCCCTCTTGACGTATTCCTTTTCTGCTCCATGCGTATCCATGGGTATCGGCGTCGCTGACGTCGCGTCAATAACGTCGCCATCTACAGCGACAACACCCGTAGGAACATTTTCTTGTCCGTCTGACTTCCTATCCTTTTCCTCACTTTCCTCTTCAGCTTTTAGCCTCTTCAGCTGTTTCTCAGGCAACCAGTGCTCTGTCCACATTTTCCTCCGCAGTCGCCGCTTCTGACCTAAGAACGCATTAAACTCCAGCGCAGCAGCAGACGCCTCTGCCAACGCAGTTGGGGGTGCACGACGCGTCATGTCACCACGAGTACCCTTTGAAAGTGGTGCAACAATCTGCACTGGCTCGTCTTGTGGATCAGTGACGCTTGCCGAAGATGAAGTGAACAGTCGTAATACTGAGGACATTGGAATGTCGAGAAGCTTGGGGGCATTACGCAGGCCAAATACAATCTGGCCGACAGTGTCGTCACGATTCGCGTTAGCACTGCCATAGCCTGGACCGTCGTAGGAAGCGTCAAAGTTTTTGTTGTCACCGACAGATGTGGAACCAGCGCCAGACACTGTAGCTGTACCGCTGGCCGGATCTTTGTGTGAGTGTGTTGACGGCGGTGGCGCAACAACTTTCTCGATTGCAAAATCGTCCTCTGTGAAACCTTCGTCTATGGCTTTCTGAACCCAGTAATCGTCTTTAACGCGTCTACCGTCCGTGACAACTAAACTGCCAAATTGTCTGAACATACTGCGGGAGGAAACAAGTGCGATCTGACGGGATCGGTACGCGTAGGGCAGTAAACCTTGCGCAATCAAATGTTCCTTATCTGTCTGCGTAGCAATCAATTTATACAGTGATCTGTTCTTGTTGAAAAGAAGATAGGAGTCGCGATAATTGAGCTCTTTGGCGCACTCAGTTGCCATCATGAATATTTTGCTACCATGAGCCGGCAAAGTGAACGTTCGCATACGGTATGTGCGTCCGTCGAGCAGCTCACCATCCTGTGTAATCTTTGTTTCGCCTTGTGGATCAATCTGCGTAACAATGTACTCGTCGCCTTCATCGTTCAGTCGCTCTGATGTGTGCTCGCTTCCGGGTTGCGGCGCTGCTGAACGAGCTTTGTGTCTTTGCGATACTGGCGCATGCCGTCGTTTATGAACCGCTCTAGCTGATGCTTTGCGGCCAGAGGAAGCGGCGGATGACGCGGCAGACGTGGAGGCAGGTGCCGATGATGCCGACCGTGTAGATCGAGACCCACGCAGTTTGGATACTGCTAGAGGCACATTGGCGGTAGGTGCATCGCCATTCGCATCCGGCATTTCTTCGTCTTCATCGCCGTCAGCGTGGCTCGCGGCTTCATCTTCATCGTCGTGATCTTCATCATCGTCGTCGTCGTCATCATCCTCAATGACAGCGTCCTCATCGTCATCATCGTCGTCCGGAATCGGAACCTCCTCATCATCTTCGTCGTCATCATCATCTTCACGTGCTTTCCTTGCTCTCGATTTCTGGACCGGAGCTGTGTGTTCTTCCTCGTCGTCAATCTCGCCCTCTTCGCGCTCGTCGTCATCGTCCTCCTCATTTACATTGCTGGACTTGGCAGCTGTCGAAGAGCCTGCATCGTCCTTTGCCGGAGCTTCAGACGGGTCTTTGTCGTCTGATACAGGTGCAGCTACCGAAGCTGATGCTGAAGGGGATCTATTTACTTCGCCATCGCTCGCACCTGATTTCGAGTCTTGTGCTTTTTCAGCAGAGTCTTTGGGATCGGCTATGTAAAAGTGAACGCGTTAGTTTGCTAGACAATCTATAGACACTTCACAGGTTTGTCGACGCACCAGTTCCAGAAGTCTGGCTTGCAATTTCCCCTTCCTCTGCGCTGTCAGAGTCGTTTTCCGAACCGGTATTTGCAGACTGCATCGAGATATCTCCGTTACCAGAAGGCGCAAGAGGAGGCGACCGCGATGCCGACGGCTGCGTCGATGGCAATGCGGACTGTGAAGGGTCTGTGGGCTGTGGAGAGTCTGGCAATGCGGCAGAAGGCGATGTCATTAGCTGAGTGCGTTTGTTTGAAGCGCGCTGTGGAAATCGCGACTCAAGCTTGCAGATGAGATCCGGATGAATTGTTAATCTGCAGAGTTGCGTACATATACATACCGCACACAAAGAAAGTCCCAAAAGGGCAAAACTTCCTTTTCAGCGCATAGCTAGACGTAAACGGCAGTACGCAGCCCGAAACGGCAGGCACGCAAAACCTGCCTGTTACGGTGCGTCACGTGCAGATGCGGGTGACTGCGCGTGGCGGCTGTGGAGTAGTGTTATCGGACAGCAGCACAAGTGCGGAGCGCCTGCGCGGATGCGCCGCATGTTGCGTGCGGACTGCGCGCGGCGGCAGCGCGAGAGATAAACCAGCGTGCGCTAAGCCTGATTGGGACGGGCGCAGTGGCCGGGGCCGGGTAAGGGCGAGCTCCTGCAGCAAGTCGCGTCGCGCCCTTTTTTCGCCCGCCCGCGAATCACCACCGCCGCTTCTTCTGTGTCGTCGTCGCCTTCTCCTTCTCTCTCCCGTCTCGTCCAGCGTCCTCGTCTCTCTCCCCACCTCGACCCTTCGTCTACAGTCATCGTCGTCATGCTGTTCGCCTCCACCATCAAGACCGCCGCCGCCGTCGTTGCCGCGTCCCTTGCGGTCGTCTCCGCCTTCGAGGACACCGCTCCTCTCATGCTCCTCTCGTCGAAGCAGTACGTGCTCCTTCGCCCGCCCCTACTCGGTGTCGCTCTGTGATACTACGCACGGAAGCTATGCAATCGACAAAATGTGTGTGTATAGGATTGGATATTGGACAGATTTGTGTTATCGGATGGTGAAAATGATGTGTATCTGTGCTGTATCAGCGAGGAGTCGGCTCCTTCGGTTGATATTCTCGACGACTTTTGAATTCACCACGACAATGCTCAGCGCTTCAATTCCTCGATAATCCATCACGACTTGTAATTTTTTTCAGCTTTCTTTTTACAGACACTTATCGGCTTTTTATCGTTTTCAAAGTTTTTTCAGCTTCATATACTGTTATCGTCTTTTTATCCCCTTCATGAGTGCGCACTTATCGTATCGTCGTGGCTGTCATCGAAATCATCTTGCGATCTGTTTTCCAACCACATTCAAATTATACACACATGTCTTTTGTTGATTGCATACGACTCAGCGCTACACACCGATTTTCGATTCTGAAGAAAAGTAGCTAACTCTAGCCTAGTGTCCCCGCGGTCCACGACCACATCTCGTCGGCTTCGATCGTCTCCGCCTCCCACTTCAGCGACCTTGCTCGCAAGCTCGTCTCCGAGCTTGAGGCCCAGACCTATGTCATCGTCTCCCAGCCCGGTCTCCACGCCTCGGACTTCTCGTCTGTCTCGGCTGAGCGCACCACCCCCAACCTCCGCAAGTTGTACCAGGAGGCTGCTACTTCTTACGCCATCCGCAACGCCCACGGTGTTTTCGACACTGAGGAGCTTGAGAAGCACATTGTCGACACCTGGGGTGCCGACACCATCGTGATCGATGCTGCTGCCGACACTTACTCTGTCCCCGAGTCGACCACCCCCAAGGTCATCCGCGTTGAGTTCCCCACTCTTCCCGTAGACTACAGCCGTGCCTCGGTTCTCGCTGACAACGACGCTTTCCTCTCGTCGGTCATGTCGCTCGTCAAGGCTGACAACTTCGCTGTCATCTACGCCTCGACCCCCATTGCCCGTCCTTTCGTCGCCAAGCGCGCTGCTTCCTCTTACACTGCTTCGGAGGAGGCCTCGCCCAGCAACACCTCGGACTACCTGATGCCCACTGGCATCATGACCATCCCCACTGGCTCTGGCTTCCCCACCGTCATCCCCGAGGGTGCCCGCACTGATGGCTCGATCTTCACCCGCTACCAGTTCTTCACCCCTGGCATGTTCATGTCGATCATTGCCTCGGTCATCCTCATCATCATCCTCGGCTTCGGTCTTAAGTCGATCTCGTCGATCAAGATCTCGTACGAGGCTTTCGAGAAGGAGATGGGCCCCCAGGCCATGCAGAACGCCGCTCAGAAGTAAATGCGCTTTATTTTCTGTCTATATCTACCCAAAAATCATAGATCTGATCAGAATTTGAGTGTTTTTTCTTTTGCTATTTGCACTGTTCACGTTCCTGCACCTCTTTTTTAAACCATTTTCTCACTTTTTTTTCATATTTTTTTTCCCTCACGTTGCTCATTTCTCTCCTGGTTTGGTGGCTTCATTCATACATTTTTTCTTTTTTTTTTTTTTTGCTTGTTTAATGACTTGTTGTACATGTTCACATGGGTTTCGGGTGGTAGGAGTAGAATAGACAAAGTATTGAAGACTATATATGTTTTTGTAGATGTGAACGCCAAAATGCGTGAAGTAGACGGCTGTTTTAGGAACAATGGCGGTCTTGATCTGTTGTCGGTGCCACGCGCTGGGAATTTGACACGCTTCAAGCATTTTATACACGTCTGGTACTTGCGCGTATTATCGGGCCGCGTCAGGTCTGCCACGTTCACCATCATCAGCCGTTCATGCCGGCTTTCTCCAATTCACACGTTCTATCCTCAAAATAATCTGAAGAAAGCAGCTTTGTGTTCACTGCCTACGGCCAGGATTGTGTATCGTCTGGCGCGTCACTGACACGCCAGCGCCACAGCATTTCCACGTTCGGTTGCACGTCTCGATCAGCCCCGCATCACCTCACCCCGGTCAACGCTATTCTCAACAGCTCTCCAAAACCAACCACGTTTTATTTTCAGGCCCCAACAAACGGAAATCATCTGCTTATAGTTTTGGAACTGTAGCAAGTTTCATCAATGGCAGGTCCAAGGCTCTGGGGACGTCGGAAAACGAAATCAAGCAAATCCAACACGTCTCAAGCTGGAGATCGGTCGTCACCACTCAGCAATGGTTTATCCGAACGGAGAAGTTTTACGCCGACCAGTGTTGCTGGGTCAGTTGGAAGGCTGCGCGTAAACTCGACAATGGCAGATTCCACGACTACATTACGGCCAGATTTACAGCTTGCGGCAGAGGTCAGTAGTAGCGGCTCCAAGGAGAATATTCGACCGCATGCCCCGCGCCGACTGACTTCGTCATCATTACCTCCCATATTTCCGGCAGACAAGGCGTTGGAAAAGATTCTGCTACCGCCAGCTGTATACGATGCCATTCTCAGTTACTTGCCGCTACACGACTTCGTTGCCGCAGCTGGCGTCTGCCGTGCGTTCAGACAGATGATCTATGATGATTCGGTGTGGATTTTTCGGTTACGAAAGATGCAAGTATGGGATGATGCCGTTGCAAGCAAGTTTTATCGAGACGAGCAACTTCGAAAGGGCGCGAAAAGCATAATCATGAAAGATCTGTCGTCACGTATGTAGCTGTGTGATTATAGCGTGGATATTTACTAACTTGCTCATTAGAAAAGATAACACCTCTCAACGTTTTACAATCGGTACATTCGATTCCAGGATACGCACGACACGAGTATGCGCGAGTACACAAACTCCTGTGGCCATTGTTTCGCGATCTTACACAACCTGTCACTACTGCTACGATAGAGCCGGAAGTATTCAAGATATATCGCACTCCAGAGCTACAAGCATTGGTTCTCAGAACTCTCTTACAATTTTCGTATGGTGTTCTTGACGACGATTCGGATGATCGCCAACAACGGCTACTCGGCACAGCAGGCGTTTTTGAAAACGCGGCAATTGGCGAGCTTGAGAATGGTCTTGACGAAGAAGACTATGAAGGGAAGGCACGCAGGTATGCAAATGTGCTTGTGAGCATCAATGGTGGAGGAACGGCTATTCAGGCTTATCTGCAGCGAAGCAAATTGCTGGTTCAGACTTCGGCTCCGAGTACTTCTGCATGTCTAATGGCTGATAAGAATGGACATGTCAAAGTTGATCTGCGACCTGTCGTCAATTTTTTCAACGAGCTTCTAAAGTCAATTTTGGTGGAGCATGGTGTTATCAAAAGTGTCTTTGGAGCAGATCCGGAAGTGGTAGACAAAACTACTTACCTGCTGATAGAAAGACTGATGGAGGATATTCTTGCAGACTTCTGCGGAGCTCTAGTCGACAAGTCACATGAGACTGGCAGCAATGATATTTATTTGCATATAGTTTCTGGTGTATACGAAGCATTGCTTGATTTTGCTTACCGGATATTACTGGAGGACCCAGATACAGAGGATGAATCTTTAAGAGCGTCTCTCCGGCCGTTCCACTTGAAAGTTCACGCTCTGGTTGATCGTATATACGAGCAGCACGTTGATCTGTACCTTCAGGAAGAGCTTGACAGATTTCGGGAACGCTGCAAGACAGAACTTGATCGATTTGAACGCGTGGCTTCACAACAAGAACTTGAAAAGGAAACAATCTTACGAAACAAGTATCGCGAGCTTGCTGATGTTAATGGTAACTCTGTCGGAGCCGAGCGGTTTGATTTTCTCACTTCGTTCCGAAAGATGCTTCTGATGCCAGTTGTTGCGATTGGTAATAGCCCCGTAATGGGAATGACTTCTACGTCCTCTCGTGGTTCTGCCAACTCACTGCGTGATGATATTTCTGAGCGGAATTCCGAAAAGCAGTCAGTTGCGACAAATACAAGTGGCGGTGGTTTCGCGGTTAGCAAAGAACCACTTGCATCCGTTGAGTTGGCTGCCAATGCAGCGATCTTGAACGCAAGACTTGACTCGATTCGAACTTTGTTTTCACTAGAAGTCGCTTTGGATCTGATCCAAGCCGCCCGCGAGAGCATAGAACGAACAGCTTTGTTCATAATGTTTGAAGGGCAGACTGGTGAAGAGGCGAAAGAACAGTGCGAACTGTTGTTCGTATCGCTACTAGATTCGCTGGGCTTCAGACACATGCAAAACGGTTTTGATAAGGCACTGCAACATCTCACAGAATACAGACCGCCAATAATGGAAGACGATGAGGATCTGGAAGGTGGTGAAGATGCTTCCGGCGAAGTTGAAAAGTCACGGGAGAACGGCGGCTCAGAAAATGTGGAACCGCTTGTTACGTTTTTAGAGCTGGTTAACGTCGGCGATTTGATTCAGCAAATGGTGGATGCTTTTTACGAAAAGGAGCTCGTTTCTAGACGGCTGGTGGACCGAACAGACTTTCTGAGTCAGGCGGTGAAAGAAAAACGGCGATTTGAACAAATGCTGGACGAGCGAGTTGCATTGGGTCTTAATCGCGGTATCGATGTGCTGATTGAACAAGTTGAATACATTCTTGCACGAGAGCAGAAGCCAAATGAATTCAATATCGATAATTTTACAGTCGACAGCAACGGTATAGGTTTCACGACGGCAAGTTCCAACAGAAATTTCGTCGACTCACGAATGGGACCAACACGGGCTGCGGTTAAAGTCGTTGCGACCGTGTCGACACACACAAAGTTGTTAATAGGATCGACTGATAAGACGACGTTAGACGTGTTTCTTCAAGAGGTCGGTTTACGGCTCTACGCATCTCTCGGAAAACACATCAAACGGCAAACGATCTCAGTGGACGGTGGAGCAGTTCTCTTAATTTCAGATCTAAACTATTACTATCAGTTTGTCGATCGAACGCTGAGGCAAAAGAACGTGCTGCCATACTTTGCGGGTCTGCGTGAGATTGCGCAGATATATTTAGTTGATTCGAAAAGCGCTCGGGATATCGGAGTTATGATGACTGATGTTGTTCAACACTTTGCTGGAATCTTTACGGCAGAGGATGTGCTGGAGTACGTTGAGCGACGAGCAGATTGGCTGCTTGTGAAGAAAGAGGTGGAAAAGGCTGTGTATGGATTGGGTTTGGCAGACTGCACGATTATGTAGTACATACAGATCGGCACATTCGCCTGCTGTTTTGTTTTTCTTTCTCGTTATGTATCTGTGGTTCTATTTTTCAGAGTTTTCTTTTGCATAGACGCGATGTTTGCGAATATTTTTTTGGGCAATGCTGTGACTTTGTATAATATCTTCAACATTAATAACTGCATTCAGGTCTATAAATCTATTTAATGCTTCCAAAGCTTGATCGTTTTGTCTTTTCCGCCACTTGCCACAACCTTGCCATCTGCACTCCACTCAACAGCGTAAACCTCGTCCTTATGTCCTGGCAAATCAGAATAGAGTTTTTGCGTACGAATATCCCAGATCTTGACAGTTGTGTCCTTTGAGCAAGTAGCCAATAACCGAGAATCAGCAGACCACGAGCACATATACACCGCAGCGACATGACCGCGCAGCGTGGAGAGATATGCACCAGTAACACCGTCCCAAAGTTTCACACTATTGTCGAATGAACAAGACGCAAGTAATCGACCGTCCGCCGAAAAAGCAGCGTGATTGATCGCTTTTTGATGACCAATCATTCGAGCAACAGGCTTGGTTTCAATTGCAGCTTCAAGATCCTCAAATCTGTCGTCATCGCGAATGCCCTTAGGGAACAAATTCCACAAGTACATTGTTTGATCGTCACTTGCGGTTACAAGGCGCTCGGAAACAACGCCATTCCGCAGACTCGACTTGACAAATCGTGCTAGAGCTTTCTTTTGCAGCGCAACTTCCTCGGTAACGTCCTCCGATTTATCTCCGTCTTTCACAAATGGATCAAATCCTCCTGTTCGCAAAGTGAAGTCTGAGCTTAGAGCACCAAAGTTTACCCAGTGAGCATGTGCGCTCAATGTCTTGATCAGTCTAACATTGTTTGCTCTTGCGTCCCAAACTCGAACGGTCTTGTCCTGCGAACATGAATACAGTATACCCAATCCGCTCCACTTAATCGACGTCACTGACGCAGTATGCGATCCGAGTGTTTGCAGACAAGTGCGCGATGTGACATCCCATATCCGAATCGTGCAATCTTTTGACGCACTCGCAAGCCGAAGTCCCCGAGATCCTTCGCTGTTCTTCAGTAGTCTGTGCAGCGGCTCAAAAGCAAGCGCAGTTATCCACTTCGTGTGACCACGCAGAGGTTGTCCAAGCTGCGCTCCGGTGGCTAGATCCCAAAGACGCACAGTGTTGTCCATGCTACCTGTAGCAAGAACTTTTCCATCCGGACTGCATGCAACACTGAGTACCCATTTATCGTGTCCCGACATCACCTTAATTGGTGTCCCTGTAAGAGTGTCCCACATGCGCGCGGTTGTATCACCGCTACCTGTGACCAACTGTGCGGAAGTTTTTGGTGAAAAAGTAGTTGCAAGAACGGTTCCTCCGTGACCAGACATCGTCGCAGCACATCGAGTGACGGTTCGTACACGAAAGACAGCTTGCGGGACATACTCAATTGTGAGAACATCTTCTGTGCTTCGTAGTTTAGGCTTCAAAATGTTGGTCCACAAATCAGACGTGATCGAAACAGCTTGGTCGGTCGGCTTTGCGCCCAACACTGAAAATATGTAAGGCACAGCGTCATCAGCCGTATCAAGCAGCTGATTCAACAGCATCTCAAGCTGCTTCGTTGTGCTACTTCCAGGAACACGCATCAGTCCGCCCGTAACTTCTCCAGAATCCGCCGACCGAAACTGTACCTGCACAAACGGCAGATCAGCAGGAACCGCGTCTGCGGCAAGATCCCGCGGTTTTTGCGCCTCCCGTCGCGCACGCTTAGATGGAGGTGGTAACGTAGTCGCCATTATGTTGCTTTGCTCGTCCAACGGATGAACGTGATTGCAAAGGTGGAGAACTTGGGTGCGCAGGTCTCTATAACTAGAGGTTGTTTGCCTCGAGCTTGTCCGCAGGTCCAAAGAATTTTTTTCCTCCCAATTCAAACGTCCCAGTTGCGCCGCGTTGACTGTGGCTCGGAAATGCCACTGCCCCGTTCCTGGGAATTTTTGGCCTTTGGCCTAGCGGCGTCAAGGAACGCTGCGGTTCATCTGAAGATGGATGGTATACTGCTGAAGATTCTGAGCGACAGGTGGAAGAATTGGTGCTTTTGGCTTTTCAAAAGCTGCATTCTGACTGTACTGGTCAGAATGGTCTGTTTTTGATGTCTCCAGCTAACGTCCTCACCCACTTATCTCGGCCACGGTTTTTGCAAGATGGAGGCATCGATCTGATCGGTCCATTTCCCAAGACTATCTACGGGTAACGTGTTTTGCTGTTTTGCATCACATCCATTGACTATGCTCCCAGACTGGGCAGCTGTTATAGTTTTTCCGGAGAGTATGTACAGTCATCGTGGTGTACGCGACGAAGTCATGACGGATCGCACCACACGCATACGCAGTGGTACAATACTTAAACGCAAGTTCGTCACCTCCATAAAACCGCTTACCATCTCTAGTCCAACGGCGATGCCTCGTCAGTTGTAATTTAAATACTCTCAAGGAGGTTACCAAATCTGGACTGGTTTGAAGCTCTGTGGTCATATTTAAGTCTCGCGGTAGCGCCCAGTCCTTTTTAGTTCCAACCTTCCGACTTCAGTGTCGTTTTACCTTTCTACATAGGTAAGCACATGCAGAAGCTTTTTTTTTAGTTGCACAATACAAGAGACGTATTTTGTCACACTCATAACAAACAGCGCTCATCTGATCCACATTGCGATACTTTTTTTGAAGCTCGGCAAACCGGCAAAGTGCAACATACAGTACATGCAGTAGTCCGATGGGATGGTCCAACGCACGGACCATGATCAATTATCAACGGACAGAAGGATCAATTATCTGCAATTTGCAATTACTAAAGGAATTTAGCATCTATGTAGTTAAGATTGTTAGGAAAAATATTCATGCAATCTTTGATTAAATTTTGATATGATATATAATACTCTATAAACCGAATAGTAACAACCAGAAACCCCATAAGATTTTATGCGAGAAAACGACTTGAGCGAAATAACAGGTATGTACTGATTAGACAGATGATCGTTGCACTTTTTCGGCAACCTCATCCTCAGGCGCATACGCGTACTTGGAGAACGAACGAATACGAGCACCGTAGATGTAAAAGAGATAAGGAATCAAGCAACAGGCAAGCGAGATAAATGCAAGTAGCGAACCAGCCCACTGGTCGCCAAGTCTGTGATACATCTGAATGGTGAAAAGAGGTACGGCAGCACCCCAGATCGAGCGGAGGAAAGTCTTCGCAGCAAGAGCCGACGCAGCCTGATGCTGATAGGAGTCAACAATATAGTTGTTGGCCGAGTTGTAAAGAAGCGAGAAACCGAAACCGCAAGGAAGACCAGCAAGGCAAGGACCGACCCAAATCAGACGAGTGTAAGACGACCAGGCAAAAATGAAAAGACCGATGGGAACCAACCAGCAAGCGTACATCATGGGAATGAGACGAACTTCCGCCGGTGGATGGCCATTGTACTTTGCAGCAATCTTGTTGTATCTACTGTTCACCAAAGGCGAGACAACTGCGGCAAGAAGAACACCGACAGCGATAGGAATGAACATCAGGCCAGTGTCACCGTTGTTGAAACCCTTGCCTTCTTGGAAAACAACTGGATAGGCAAAGAAGAACATGTACAGAAGACCGTAAATGACAGACATGTAAATGCTAATCAAGAAGACAATGAGTTCGCGGAAAAGAAGAATCATGGGACGATAAAGCGATGTCTTGATCATCTCGCCAAGAGGACGGCGATTGCGCTCAAGATCAGTGACATAAGAGTTATCGCCAGTTTCTTTTCTCAACTTGCGAGCACGACGCTTGAGAATCTCAGGCGCATAAGTCTCCGGCATGGTAAACGTAATAATCGCAAAGATAACACCGGTAAGCATGAGCATGACGTAGTAAATCCATCTCCAAGATACGTGATCACCGATGAAGCCACCGACGATGGGGCCGATGCAGGGACCAATAAAAGGTGCAGCAGAAAAGGCAGACATAGCGACACCACGTTCGTCGTCAGCCCAAAGATCCGCAAGAGTTCCACCGACAAGTGTCATGGGAGCAGAAAACGCAATGCCATCAATCAAACGGCAAACGAGAAGAGTGCCAATGTTTTGAGCGACAGCACAAGGAATGATGAAAATAACAGCAATCAAAATAGTAACAAGGTACACAATTTGTCGACCAAACAGCTCTGAGGCAGGAGCAAAAACAAGAGGTCCAACACCTGAAAATTGGTTAACAAGCAAATTACAGGCGAGAAATCTCAATTGTGAGAACTTACCAAAACCGATAACAAAAAGAGTGACAGTGAGGATAGCAACTTCCACCGAGACGTCAAAGTGCTCAGCAACGCCAGCAAGATCGCCAGTAACGACGGCAGAGCCAAAGGCAACGGCAAAGCAGAGCGTGGCAACCAAGAGGGTACAATACCATTTGTATGCCTTTGACCAGTTCCGTGGGTTTCCTGGGTCGCCAGGAGTGAAAGTGACAAGCTTGTAGCCATCAGGCTCGGTAACATAACCCTTGGCAGTTGGTGAAACGTACTCAGTAAGATCGGCTGTCGACTCGACGACGGCGACAGGGAAGTTGGCGGCGTCAAGAGGAGCAATGTGACTGGTAGCGGTGTGCAGGTAAGGCTGATGAGAAGCCGCGATGGCCTCCTCAGCGGTCTTCACCTGCTGAAGACCCGCAGAGTCGGAATCGTCATAATTTGTGGAGTCAGAAGCCCGGTCAACAGGCTGCGTTGATGGAAGAGCCATTAATGCGCGCGTGAAAAAAGACGGTTCCGCTTGGTGGATGCTTGAGTGAGTGTATAACGGTGCGGAGCGAGTGACATAAGGGCCGCCATTGTGTCTTTATATAAATGACAAGGACTATCGCAAAAAGACAGCCGGATCGCGCGGCATATAGTGCACTTGCTTGAAAAACGGAACTCGGCAGCGCAAATCGCGGAGAGGCAAATAGTGTGCGCAGACAAACATACTGCCGTATACGTAACTCCATGTGGCGGACCCGTGCCGAATGTCCGGGGCGCATCGCCTTGGCAGCCGCACAAAACGCGGCGTGTCCCTGCGTCTGATCGAGCCGCACCGTCTCTTCGATATATCGATGCATCCGCCCCTTCGATCGCATAATTCCAAAAGCAGCTGCAAATCCTCCCCCTTCCCATATTTCAGCACGGTGAAAGACGATGAAGAAACTGTTGCAATCTGGCCCTGGGAGAGGCTGTAAAGGTACAGCTGCATGGCTTGCTGCCCCGGGACTCAGCCGTCGATCTAGACAGCCAGCCACTTGCCTAGCGACTAACGTGCAGCTTTGACAACCGTCACTCAGCGAAGAGTCGTGTAGGAAGCTGTCGTGAAGCGGTTATCACCAAAAGTTACAATTGACACTGCTGTTATCGTGAAGTTTCAATCAATGCAAGTAGACCTAATTTAGCGTAGAACTGTAAAATGGCTGCTACTTCATCTCGGAAGGCTGTTAGTCCGGGGTGTACGTAACTTGCTGAACACCTCGATCGAAGCCAACATTCCGTTGGGCACATAGGTTAGTGGATCGGCTAACCCAATTACAGTTTTTTTGTGGCAGTTTAAAAAAATTAATACGCATCCCGATGGAACATGTTCATGACGAAAACTAAAACGACTTCAAATAACTATTTTGCACATCAGACTAATCTACTCAAGAACCTCCTCCTTTTCTGAGATTATCTCCTCGATAGTCTCCTCGACAATCTCCTCACTGCCCGAGCTCGCAATCTGGAGCGACAACGGAATAGAGCCTTGTCTCTCCTCTGCAAGTTCGGCCTCGACAGCTTTCCGCCACGCCTTCCATTCGTCAAGCAGCCGCACGCGCATCTCGACAACCTCCTTGCTGGCCTGGTTCTCCTCATCGAGATCCTCCTGTTCAAAGAGCTTGCTGTACTCACGCAGATTCTTGCGCACATCGCGCATCTGCTCCTTTGTAAGCAAAGTCTCGGGACGCGGACGCCACAAGAACTGCTTCAGACGCTCAAGGCGCTCATCGCGGATCAGCTGTCCCCGCAGATCCCAGACTCTATAACCGGTCTCCAAAGCACGGCCCCAAATCGAAGACGAGGTTGCGAGGTACCGTCCAGTAGGATCCCACGCAATATCAGTCAGCTGGTAGTGCTGACCAGTGGACATGAGAATGAGGTTGGCAGAGACATCCTCCGCACCGGGAACCTCCTGCTTCTCGCCTTCAAAGTCAAAGTCGTAAAAGTCGACCTCACCGGTGTTAGTCGAAGTTCCACCAACGGAAGCCACGACAGCAAAGCGGCCCTTTGGAGACCAAAAAATGGAGTTGGCGCTCTTGCGCTCGACCTGATGGATCATCCGGAACTGGCCATTGACGCCCTTGGACCGCTCGAGACCGTAGAACGAAACAAAGTTCTTGACCGGACCAGCAATGGCCGTGGATGGGCCAGGAGCCTTCACGGGAGTAGCACCCATGCGACCGCTAGCAGCAGCCGCAGCAAGAACAGGGGTGGGATCGGATGTAGAAATGGTGATAAGTCTGTCTCCAGCAGGCTCCCAAGCAAAGTTCATGACAGTGTCCTTCAGCTCGACAACCTCGATGGGAATATTCTTCTCGTTCATGCGGAAAAACTCGAGATTAGTGAATGTCGACTTCTTGGTCTTTGTGAAACGCACGACCTTCACACAGAGAAACGCAGCCTTAGACTGCCAGTGCAGACGGCACTCGGCAACGTTGAACAAATTACGCGTACGAATAACCTCCTTGGATGGAATGGTCATCAGTGTAACACGAGCAGACTGGTTGTTGATTTCAGGGGTCCAGTACGCAATGACATGCTCACCCTCACCCTTCTTACCGCCAGCAGTCTTAACCTTAGCCGGTGAGAACTCGAAATCAACAACACCTTCAACCTTGATTGACTTCTTATCAAGCAGACCCATACCAGGAGCTTCGTAGACAAAGATCTGCTGGCCGGGGACGACACGAGCCAGGTACGCGCCATCAGACGACCACTTAAACGCGGGCCAGCTGACCTTTCCAGCACTGGGGCCATCAGTAGCAACGACGGACGAGAAACTGCGGAGCGGCAATCCGGTTTTGATGTTCCAAACAACAATCTGCTTGCCTTCGTCGACCGGGGTGAAGGGGAACACCGCGCGCATTGGCGAGTCCTCAGGGATCATTTGAATAGGCTCGGGAGACCAAGTGACCATGTACCGCTCACATGGAGAGAAGTCAATAAGCTGCACACCGGGGTGAATCAAACGGAGCTTGCGAGTGAACTCGTCGCCGCCCCAAAGCTGAACACCCTGCCTATGCACAGAGCACAGGTATGAACCAAGAGGAGACCACGCGACGAAAGCATCAGTCCAGTTGTTGCGAGCAACAATGGTCTCGGCATGCTCGCCTTTGCGATTCCAAAATACTCCCACAGAGTCACCTCGGTACAAGGCAAACTGGTCAACGCAGTTGGGCTCCTTCAGCCAGCTTCGCAGATATTCCTGATTTTGTTAACACTCAGTAATCCATAAAAATCCACAATGTCAAAGTCACGTACCTCCTCGTGGTATGGCTGCTCCGGTGGCTCAACGTACTCCTCCTCCTCATCGTCATCGTTGTCGGCAAATCGCTCAATATCTGTGAAATGGTTGACGAGCAGAGTGTGCTTGTTATCCAGACGCTTGTTGTTGAGCGCGCGGATCGCATTCTCGGCCTGCTCAGGAGTCTCAAAAGCAATGAAAACGTATCCCTTTGACTTTCCATCTGATCCCATTGGCATGTAGAATCCATTCTCCGCAATGCGACCAGCCTCGGAAAAGAGCTTTTTAAGGACCTTTGTCAACGCGTCGACCTTCTTATCGTTGACGATGGGCGCGCCATCAACCACGACGACCGAGTCAAGCGCGACCTCGTAATCCTCCAAACGTGGCGCCATTTCTGTGTATTCTCTTTTTAGTCGTGCGAACCGAGAAGTTGTCGGAACGGCAGGCGATGAAAGAGATCGTCTTTACTTGAATGCGCTCTCGCAAGCGTGCACAATCAGAAATTTTTTCTCCTCGTTGCAAGTGCGAGGGGCGAAGAACATTGAGCGGCTCACTACTATTGTGGGCGCATAAATACACATTTGTAGGATAGTGAACGCGGTGTTTTATACACCATGACAGTAACAGAGCACTGGTCTAAGTAAGGCTCTGGTGTAAATGTTCTCGAGTCTCGCGTCGACATCGATGGCATCGACAAGCTCCAACTAATCAGCGATAGTTCAACTCACCACTATTTACCAAGCGGCGAAACAAATATCGACACAATGGGGTGCAGAGGAATATGAAACGTGCATTGTCTTTATATCGCCGCTTACTTTCTGAGGCAGAGTACTTTTTCGACCGCGTTACTCGCGAGTACATGCGCGACCGGATCAGAAACGAGTTTCGACGGTCACAATATGGTACCGTGAAATTGGCCAGTTCTCGCATACGCGAGGGCGAAAAGGAGTTGCTGAGGATAAGAAGAGCAAATTTTGGAGACTGGAAAGCTTGCGTGGGACTTTTGAATGAAGGGTGGGGGCAGTCTGGTCGGCGTCGGGAAGAGATCATACGAGTGAGTGAGTTGAATTTGTCTGCCAGGGCGGTGGCTGATGCAGTTTCAGAGAATCGTCGAACACAATCAGCCCGATGAGGTCATTTGTGGCCACGAGATATATGTCCAGCAGCAGTTTGATGACCAGATGATCTGTCCTCCTGTCCAAGACTCGGTAGTTTTATCAGATGATGAACTGGAGCATTTGGCGCAGTCGAGTCTTATCCCACTGGCAAGCACATCTTGGATAATGGAGTCTTCCAATGCTCCTGATACACTGGATATAATACTCCCAGACGAATTACCCCGAGGGTTTCTGAACAGTGATATTTTGCGTGATCCAGCAATAGCATACCAAATCCAACGCCCACGATACTCTGCGCCTCTACGAGCTCTAATGTCGTTTTCACGTCTGTCGCCGGAGCCAAAGCCACCACTTTTAAGTCTGCCTCGCCGTTTAAATGGTAAGGGCCACTCCACAAGACGACTTGAAAATCTGGAGCGAAAGCACTTCAAGTTTGTCACGGATAAAATTCCGGCACCTGTGCCACAAGCGTGGGTAGACGAGGTGATGCCTTTTCTGACTACCAAAATGGAAAATGACAAGGGAACGCTTACGTATGAGTATTTGCGAACGCCGGAGTTTCGTGGTTCAGTCAAATTCCGTCTACACGGACGTCTTTACTCAAAACGACTGGATCTTCCCAAGGTTGTTTATCAAAACACGAGTTCGCCAGAACGGGTACTGCGAAGGAGAATCTCAGCAAGCAGTCTTCGAAACATGTATCGAGAGCTGTTCAAGGGGATTGTGGTTCTCAAGCAAACTGAAACTGGCAAATGGCACGTATCCAACGTGGAACCACCTCGTAAACAAATCCCGCAGGTGGATTCGAAGATCTATGAGGAAGCTCAGAAGTGGACATATGCGACTCCCAAAAGAAGAGCTAGCTGCAAGACGACAAAGTCATGAAGACGGTAATGTATATAGTTAAATAAACCGTGTTTTGATATGTATAAAAATTTTAGTTACATCTGCGTGAAGTCATAAATTATCCCACTGTATGCTCAATATCAACAATCTTTCAATGTATGCTCATCATCAATCACCCCCTCTAATGTGTATATAGTACTGTAATGCTTATGCGCTGCCGATCTACCATCGACCATCAACGTATCCTGGGAGCTTGGGGTCATGAATCTGGCATTTGACACTGACCAGCTCATTCTTCCATCCGCCCAGATCATCTCGGCTCACAACCAACGCGGTGAGGTAGTCACCTTTGTAGCATCGGCTGTCGAGACCCTTCGAGTACTCCATGATCGCAAGTCCAGTCTTGGCGTCGTGACCGTATATCACAGTGCGACGGTTTCCAGCCGGCAAAGACGCCTGGTAATCGTTCCACACCTCTTTCCAGAGAATGCCATCACGAGTGGGCGAAGCAGTCGCGTTATCAGGAGGAAGAAGCGTGCGGATGTAAAGCAGCACTGCAGGATCCTGCTCTTCAAGAGTAGGAACATTCCACATGAGACCTGCGTGAGTGACAGAGACCTCGCCGTGATCAGCATTAAAGATTTGCTCCGGCATGCGCAAAATTAGAGGGCACGAGTCAATGTACTGAATCTGCTCAGGCGTGGCCTTCTTGATAATCTTCTTTTCGTCCGCAGTGATGTGCACAAAGCCTCCCTCATTACCGTCAAAGTCGCCGCTCTCAATGTTCACATCGTCAAAGTCGTGCGATGAGCAGTCGTCGTCGTCGTGATCATGAGCATGAGCATGAGCGTGAGCGTGAGCATGAGCATGAGGATGGACCGCTTCCTCGGACACAATGTGCGGAGTCTTCTTGTATTTGACAGAGTGAGCGTTTGACATGGGAAACGGGATGTTAGAAATTGTGCGAGCGGCACGGCGGCCAAGTCTGCGGGTAGCAGAGAGAAGACCAGTTTCATCATCATCGTCGTCGTCATCATCAAAGTGTTCAAGACCGCCACTCTTGCTGCCGTCGGCAAGACGGTCGCGTACATCGTTATCAAACTTCTGACCATGTTTTTTTGCGTACCGGCGCAAAAGTGTGTTTTCGTGGTTACCACGGACACAGGCGGCATTGTACTTCATGGCTGTCTCGAGAACCGAGATTGAGTCGGGGCCCTTGGAGATGAAGTCACCAGCAAGAATGAGCTTGTCGGTGTCGGGATTGAAGTTAGTTGCCACGAGGAGGTCATCAAACTCAACGTTGCAGCCGTGAATGTCGCCAATGAAGATTAGTCGCTCAGAGCTTGACTGTGGAATGAACTCGCTCGGGTAATCTTGGACTTTCACTGTCGGCGTAATTTCATACGCGTCAGACTTGTGGTTTGGCGCGTAGACGAAGAGAAGGTAGACAATTGGGATGAAGACAAGCACGCCGAGAAGAATAAGACAGTTGCGCTTGTTGAATGCACGCCGTCTGATACGGGTGGCGGACGGCCTAACGATCGGTTCGTCGACATACTCTGGCGGAGCGCCGGAGTCGGTGAAGGGCGTCATGGGCACGGCTGTGTACTTTGCCTGAACCATGGTGGGCGCGTAGTGACCGGACGCGGCGCTACTTGCAACTGAAGAGAGTCCTGGCCAAAGGCTGAAATATACGAACGAGAGTCTGAAGACAAACACACGCAAGACTGGGAAGGCAAGCGCGTGAGAATCGGCGGAAGAGAGAAGATAAAAAAGTGAGAGACGATCGGACTCTGTTGATAGTGCAACGACAGACACAACACCTGCGTTTTATCAAAGCACGCGCACATTAATTAGGATTTGACACGTTCCAGCTGAGACACGCCCTAACCCGGTGCGCGGGCCCAGACCACAAACGCCTGCAAATCGCGAGCTGCCTGTCAGCACGTGTGCCTGCACAAGCCCCGCAAACTGCTGTACCTTGGCGGTTTTCCGAGCCGCACTTCGCACGGCATATTTGCCAGAACTCGGCCAATTTGTCGACGGCCCAAGCATGACTATAGAGCTGGGCACAGTTAAGGACTCATGACTGATAGGGCTTTCAACATGTCTAGCGGATACGGATATCGACAACACGGGACAACCGAGTATCCGTGCTCAGCTCTGAATCAGGCGGAGTCGAATGCAAAGTGCACACAGTAACTTAGCCAGAGTTGTTCTGTATCGTATGTATTCCGTACGCCCCCTCTATATTAAAGTCATAGTTACATATCCAAATCTACGCCCCGTGGTATTCTATTCATCGTTTTTTGCATTTACCTTCCTCCCCAAAATACATTGTGTCCGTGGCACTGTGCCCAGTGTGCGTTGACGTCCACATCAGGATGGCTAACCTTGTTGAGATATGGCACGTTTGTTGCCCCCATCCCCTCAGTCAGATATTCACCTTGGACGTCAGGTAGCTTCTGAATCTCGCCGTTCACTTCAACACCACCCGATGCTCGAAACAGATAGTGGAGCATCATGTTCTGCCATAACACCGCCAACGGTCCTGGTCCAATGTGGAGATAGTCAGAGTATTGGTCGGAAAAAGCGGTAGTCATGCGAGCCCACTCAAAAATCTCAAATCCGTGCTCAACAGCAAGCGCTCGCGACACGCGATCCATCATGACTGTTCCCAAATCTGCCACGTTGGAATCTCGACGAGTTGTGAGTGATCGATACATGATTGGGAGCGTCTCATTACCACCAAAGTGTTGATGCACAAAACCGAAAAATTTATCCATTCGAGACTTGAAAAACGACAGCTCATCCCACGATAACTGTCGGCCTTCACGTCCAAGACCTGTCTCCTTTCGTTGTTCTTGCACAGCAAGTAACTCTTCAGGCGAAAGCTTATCGTCTCCTTCAACGTTTCGCGTTGATTCCCGAAACGCACGCTCATCCCAAAGCCCAGATTGCATGAGAATCAAATCTGGCGTGCGACCATTCATACCAATGATCTCGTGCTCGACTGGCTGAAAAATCTCTCTGAATCGATCCTCGAACGCAACCTGTTTGATGTGCTTCATCCACCACCACCATGGCCGCATCGGGTACAACGAGGCTACATGCCAATGATAAATTGTGAAATTCAGGTTGGGAAATTTGCATGAATATGTAGTGTGCTGGCCTCCATTTTCGCCTTCAGTGTACTTTGCATTCAGTCCGTAGTCGTGGCACATGTTCTCAATCATAATTCGGTCAACTGAGTCGCCAAGGACAAGAACTCGCTTATTGTGAATCCAGTTCGCCCGAGTCATAAGTCGTTGTTCATACTCGCTCAAGTGGACTTTATCCTCTCGTGTGCCTTTGACGTTCTCGGCTGCGTGATCAAGCACTTTTGCATAATGCCGGATCTGCGGTGCCCACTTTTGCGGACCTCGTTCCAGAATGCGGTCTGGCGGCGGTTCGTCGGTGAAGAATGGAACTCGGTCGGTGGGATACCGTGCGGATTGTGGCGCAGGCTCGTCAAGAATTCCAGTTGACTTGAACGGCAACCACTGCGATTCCCATTTGCGATCTGGCTCGATGTGAAGGTACCCAGGTTGACGATATGGGTCTGTACACCGCGAGAGCGAGTTTGTGCCAAACTGTTCGAGAATCTGTGAAACTGTTGTCGGATCTTCCTCAGCCGCTTGCAGTACGAGTTTCGTGATTTCCGAGTGACTGAGCTTCTGCCGTTGATTTTTCTCCGCTCCGTGGCGAAGGGAGAGCATAAGAAAAAGCACAAAAACTGTGCTCACTATAGCGACAGGACTTCGCATGCGACTGCGGTTCGGTGAATAGGTCATGATGAAATGTGGCTTGAATTCCGCTCGTGGGGAGGACAGCAGCGACAGCGGCGGCGGCGGGCTGCTCTCAAAAATCGGATGAATACGATTTATGCGAGAGAGCGGAGCAAATTGTAGAAAAACCGGAAAGCGATTGAGAAACAAAATGATGCACTGCTTAAACAGCAGTGCCCGCGTGCTATATACTGCGCAGCGCCATGGAAACCGGTGGGGAATTGTGTGCCGACATGTATAAATAATAAAGTCCGAGACATGTGTTTATCGTAGCCGGCGCCGATCACGGAGTTTTTTGACGTTGTAGTACCTGTACGCGTGTAATACGAATCCGCGGCACGGATCTCACCCTTATTTGTACAGAATTCAACGCACTGACGCGTCACCTTACATATAGTCGTCTCCCACTACAATGCATCTCTTGCCTTTAATTGTGAATGCATAGATATACAGTGCGCATTGAGTAGTATGGAGTGTCGTCAGAGCTGGAAGTTGCATGGATCAGTTTTTATTTTTAGCCATGCGGCGCCGTTTGAGTGCTTAAGAGGTTTTCCCAATTTGCTCAATTTATGCCCAGTTCCGGGGTCCCCGTCGATCAATTAGTTAAATTGTGCGGCGCTCCCAACTAAAGTGATACTGCAGCCAAAGTATCACATATGTACATACTCGAGCGAGTTTAAAATGGAAATTAAGCGGAGACTTGCACACGCTGGCTTCATCGGATCAGGCTGGATTGATGTGTAATCATCTCTCTATATAATCCGGTTAAGCGACATGCGGAGCTCATGAATGTGGATGATAATGCTGAGTCTTTTGTCAGTTGGTTACCAAACTCCACAGATGTGCAAAGCGTGTAGTACGCCCAATTTTGACCATCTCAAAAAGCAAAATGCAGATGCTGCATTCTTGAAAAAATGGGCTGTATTTTAGCCGCTAAGCATCTGACGTTGGCTTTATGGGTACATACGGGGTCCTGGAACTTATAACAACTTAAGCAGCGGTTTATAACCTGCATTGTTGTTCTTGGTACAGCCACCTTGCACCCTGACAAGCCACACTATTCGCGCCAAGAGACTACAAAGTGTACAAATCCTGATGGTTTGAAGCTTAACCTTATGAAAACACAAGGGTTGGCGATTGGGAATGGTCAAACACTAATATTGACACACATGTATTATTACTATAAACGGAAATAAA